>CAUOFW020000732.1:0-207143 GCA_963454935.2 Ilex paraguariensis | reverse complement strand
CTGAAAAACATAACGCTCCTCAGAACCTTCCACAGACAATACCCCCCTTCATCCTGTACAGGTCCTCCCCTTTATCTTCGATCAGTCTTTCAAGCCAATCGTCAACCTGAATCATGCACAACCAGCAGAGACTAAGTCCAAGACATCAGAAGTTTATGTTATGAAGGCAAACCAACGGTACTACCCACATCCCTGTAAGAAAATAATCACAAGAAAAAAAGGTAGACTCTAATTCTTCTCCCCATCACAATAACAAAGTGCGTTAGAATAGCAACTGACCATACAAAAAAACCACACAACCAACATTAATGTACCTCAACCAAAGCAATTACCTCATCAAGATCTAGGGTTCCCTCGGAAACAATACTAACACTGGAGACAGCCGAATCGTGTATGTGGTCATGATGATGTCCTTTGTGGTGTTTCTGTTGGGAAAGAAGAAAAGGTTATGCATGAATTACACAAAAATGTTACAAATAGATACAAATCACTCCAAAAAGCAAGTACCGGATGATGAAACTTGTTTTGATAAGGTGTTGTAAACCATTCTGATTAATTAAAAAAAGAGTACTACAAGCAATAGGCAATTCTAGACGAGCGTACTTCATTGCTAAGTATCTCTATTAAAATCGTGAAATAATCTGAAATGCCTTCCAAAACTCATAAATGCTACTGTATTGCTAAGGGTCCTGTGTAGCTTAATTAATCATCATTATAATTGTGGCTCACCTAGGCAATCTTAACTACTGCAAGATAATAACAATAAGGATTACCCTTAACTTGACATTCAAGTCATCTTTCACTCATTTTACAAACATGGACCCTAGACTAATAAAAAAGAGAAATATTAATACGCAATCAAGAGAGAACATAAATTCCACTGCAGAAACACCCAAAGGGATGGGTAAATTCAATTGACAGTATAGGGCAAATGAAGAAAATGGGAAAAAGAAAAGAGAATATAGTTGTAACAGGTATTATAGTCAAGTGAAGTGTGCCAACCAATACTGCTGTATGGCAACAGAGCAAAAATATAATAACTTCGTACTGCACAAAAACTTGCAAGATTTGTAGGCAACAATAAAAAAGCAGACATCTGCTGGATCATTACTTACATAGCATGAAAATCATTTGCAGTCACGAAGAATATTTTCAATAATTAGTATAAGAAATGAAGAAATATCATAAAAGACACTACCATCCCCCATTTCATGTTGATGAGCAGAATAATGGGAACCACCTGAGTGCACTTCTGAATCAATTCTGCAAACGAAAGGCATATTTATACGTCAATAAATTTAATTACATGAACCACGATATGCATCACCAGAAAGAAAGGGAAAAGAAAGGTCATATGGAAATGAAAGAGATTAACTGAAGAAGAAAAACGAAAGTGGCATATAAAGATAATCAGAATCACCTGTCAAGATCATAGCCTCCCACTCCCAAAACAAAATCCATGTCAACAACTCCATGTTTAGCTAGCTTTATTTGTGCCATACCATTAATGTGCTGAAGATATACACCAACAGATCCAAATGATGTGAAATGATCAGTGAATATAGCTATGAGATGTAGGAACCACCATTAGATATGAAGGCAAAACAAGCAGCCAGGGGCAGAGCCAGAATTTCAACTTATAGGGGGCAAAAATATGAGTGAAAAACCTAACCAACTGATAAAAAAAATCTTCCCAGACTTCCATTAATGAGGATCGAAGTGAGTGTTATTTTCATAAGAAAAATTTCTAAGTTTTAATATAAAAAATCAAACCTGAACTACTGTATAAAAATCAAAAAGCAGTATCAATTCAACATCAACAAAATATGACAAAAGGCTAATTTTTTTCATATTACATTTCAAGTCAATTGTGATTGCAAATCTCAAGAATCGTCTAAAATTGATCAATTTTATGATAAAATTTCTCAAAAATTTTTTTAATCTTTTTAAGAAATTGATTTTTTTGGAAAGGCCTAGACACTTTGGGATTAGTATATTTTACCATTTGCGTCTATTCGTGTGTTACGAAGTTTTGAGACACTAAATTTTAAAAAAAAAAATATGGACAACTACACAATTATTTTTATAACAAAACAGTGTCTCAAATAATTGTTCTAGTGTCTTTAGTCAATATGTAATTTAGGAAATTGTACAAATGTTTTACTCAGTTAGAATGTATGTTGTTGTACATTAAGGGAGTTAATGGACCTCTAACTGACCAAAAATAAAAAAGACTGCCTATACAAATTTTCAAGAACTTAGGGGGGGCAATATAATAACTTAATTGTAGTTAGGAATCTATAACAATGCATATGGACTACTCTTCAAATTTCAGTGGGGGCAACTGCCCCCAGAGCTTTCCATGTAGCTCCGCCCCTGCAAGCAGCGCATGGTACATATGAAGCAACACAGTGCACATCTTGTTAAAAAAGTCCCAATCCTTTATTACTGAAAACACAAAACCACAAAGACCTTATTCATAAACAAAATAATATGGACCATTGATATAGCCAGAGCAGCATAACATACTTTCCCAAGACAGAAAAATGAAAACAAGGGATAAGAAAAAGAAGACAGAAAAATGAAAACAAGGGATAAGAAAAAGAAGACAGAAAAAAATACTAAGAGATAGTTTGATGCTATTGACCACTCACGACATTCTTCCTAACACCATTCTTGGCAAGAATGGTTCAGTCGTTATAATTGACAATTAAGTTGTACTCTCGTCCCAACACATCAACTCACCATGCCAATTTCCATATACCTCATGTAAACGAAATACATAGTTTTTCTATTTAAAATCTAATAGAAGAAAAGCTTAAAAAAATTGACGCATATATTTGCAGTAAACAACAATATTTCATGCAGCCTGTGCTTTAACAGACATAGAAGTTATTGGAAGCCTCATCAGGCCAAAGTAATTTTAAAATGCCAACCACTGGCATGATCCTGCCAGTCAGTGAATGATAGATGGCATTCACAAAATTGGAGGACAAATTGTAATCTAGTTTAGTTTGAAAACTTGAGAAAGTTTGCACTATCAACAGGTAGGTTTTTAACAGGGCTGCGTTTAAGCGCTATCCTCACACTATGGGTCTTTTTGCAGAGATTAAGTAAATCCATTAGTGATGGGCTACATCTTGTACGAACCATAGTATCGGTTAAGTAGCAGAACTATAACCTGTCAGGCATACGCAGAGTGTGTCCATCTGATAAATTAAGTTGAAAAGGTGCTTATTGTTGTGCAACTGATTATAATGCCTCCCCCTGCTTGGTAATAGTATTGGTTAAGAACAATTTGGCAACATGCATACTCTCATACAGATCCTTCTGATAAATTAAGTTGAAAAGGTGCTTATTGTTGTGCAACTGACTGCAATGCCTCCCCCTGCTTTGTAATATTATTGGTTAAGAACAATTTGGCAACAAGCATACTCTCATACAGTGGGGACATAAAATCCCCCCACCCTGCTTACAGATTATGGTACGCTTAACCTATAAGGTATTCACAACTTTTATCAATAAGCTATAAAGAAACACTCTGTCTTCAGAGCTTTTAAGCTCATAAGCTGTCAGCTTTAAGCTCTAAACCATAGGTCCATATCATGTATACCACCAAATCCATCAACAAACAACTTCAAATTAGACCAATCCATTAATGCACTAGGAGAAACTGTACCTTAATTCTCTTTGTCAATTCCTCAATGTCAGCCTCAGTCACCAAATCTATCTGCCAAAGTAAATGAAAAACATCATATAGAAATGGGAGCACAAAAACTTCTCGAATTTCAAAAAAAATTGAACATAGGTTAGCACACATCAATAGGAGAAAAGTAAGGTCCTGATTACTCAAAGAAGGAAATCAAAAGTTACCTTATTCACTATAATACGGTCTGCATAAGCAACTTGTTCCACTGCCTCATTCACAACAAACCTTGGTTTTACCTCATTCAAATGCTGCATGGCATGCTTGGAGTCAACCAACGTAACAACTCCATCAAGTTTCACATAACGTGAAACAAGTTCATCAGTACAAAATGTCTCAATAACAGGACCAGGCTTTGCAAGACCTGCAAAAAGAATTAAACATAGAATTTTGGCATACCCAAGCATTTCAATTTTCAACACTTGAAGCTGGAGTAGTGAGCAATTATACTTTTGAATTTACAATAATGTGACTCACGCCAACACTTATTCCATGAGAGCAAACGACAAAATTAGAATACCTATCCTCCAAAACTAGAGAGAATCCAATGTTTCAAAAAGTCCCTTATAAAAGAGAAAACATGCAAATAAAGAGAACAAGGGAGAGAGATAGAATACTATACTTAAACTAATGAGGGAAAGAAAACAGAAATGAAAATCAATAGCAAACTTAATATCGTGCATATTTGCCACCTTGAACCAATGATGAGCATTATCATTTTGGTCATTGGTCATCCTAACTTCCTAGGACTAATAAGACCCTAAGAAGCACGGACACGGGACACGGGACACGGATACAACACGATATGGACACACGGATACGCTATTTCTCAAAAAAGTAGGACACGGACACGTTGGGGTCACATTGAATAAATATATATATTTAATTTTTATATGACTAGTAGCTCATAAATTTGTCCCAATACACATTTTTATACATATTTTTGGCCCAAGTAAATGGATAAATTTAGCCCAAATATAGTCTAATTTTAATTCACCCATTAATTTTATTGGACCAAACAAAGTCCCATAAAGCAGAGAAATGATTAAGTTAGCCCATCCAATGGAATGCATAAGTTTTAAGTTCTCATTTAATCTGGGCCACATTTGATCTTTTCAAATTGATAAGGAGATGAGGCAAAAATCTAAGAAAATCAATAATGACATGCCACATGGCAATGACTTGATTTAAGCAACACAATAATCTAGAAGAAAAAAAACAAAATCTATCACTTTCCCAAAAAAAGAAAAAGTAGATCTACCGTAAGCCCCCCCCCCCCACTCCTCTATCTCTCAAACACACACCGATACATCTCTTTCTCAGTAAAAACATCTGCAACATCTCTCTTTTCTCTGTAATCTCCCTCTCTCTTCTATGTAAAGATGGCCACCGATCGCTGGAGATGGCTACTGGTCAATGGACACCTTTGGTGTTTTGTGGATCGAGTTTTGTCTTTCTCATCGGCTTCTTCATTGTCATTGTTGTCAGTCTTCATCGACCCCGGCTGCCGTGAAAAACCAAAAATTGGTAAGTTGGAGAAGTATTCGGGACGTGTCCGATTATCTAAAAAAAAAATTCAAACACTAAATTTTACGTATCCGGGACGTGTCCGAGCATATCCGTGTCCCAGACGTATCAAACATGTCGGTGCTTCACAGATAAGACCAGTACACAAAAAACAGGTTTACCAACAATTGCTAATCATTGATAAGTGGACACCACTTACATTTAAGGAGAAAATTACTCATTACGAATTATTGTTCTTTATATTGGCTCATGCAACTCGTGTCCAATGCAAATTCACTGTAAGAAAATATAAACACCACAAAAATTGAAAAACATCTGGGATGACCTTCATTCTAATACCCTAGAAGACCACTAGGAACCCCACATACCTGTTGTCTCTATCACAATATGATCAAACCTGTCTCGCTTCTTCTTAGCCAACTCCAAAAGCATTTTGACTAGATCTCCCCGCACAGTACAACATAGACAACCATTATTAACCATTACAATTTCCTCATTAGATGACGAATGACTAGCAACTAATGAACCATCAATATCCACCTCACCAAACTGCAATGAAAAATAAAGAGAAACTCAGTTGCTTACAAGTAATCCCAAAAGATCATATTCCCAATTCATTTAGCACTCTAGCAGCCTAGCAACAATCAAAGCAGTCGTTTAGCTGATACTTTCTCTGCAAAATGACCTTTAAGGGATATTAGGAACACAGCTTGTTACCTCGAGACAAGTAGTATTACACATTATACTCATGCTTAAGAAATATCATACATACTTGACCTGCCTCAGAATAAGTTGTTTTGTGCACTGCTGACTCTTCTTGTTTTTGGGTTTAACAAGGTGTTGCCTACTTGCCTGGGTCGAGGGTTTCTACTTTGGATTTTTACAGTTCTCTTTGGAAGCATCGTGTGTGCATAGCTTTTTGGGTGCTCCTTATGTATCTGGTGTACAATAAACTGTATAAAGTACAAACTTGTCTAATGCCCCCAATTTTCACAGTAGTGCCATTTGTGGAATACTAGCGCCCTGCATTTTTTTGTCATTTTGTCATTTTTTTTTTTTTCACTTTCACCTTAACACTTGCGCAAATAAATTTTAAAAATAGTGCTTATTTAGTGGGAAGTTGAGAGGTGGTTACAAAAGACACATGGTAGAATGTGATTGAAAGAAATCTTAGTATGGTAATTAAAAAAATCAAAACTCTAGAAAAATAGAAAATGTGAAGTAAAGGCTTTTCAAGGCTTCTCCCTTCTAATTTGTTTGTTGTATAGATAGATTGGTTTTATAGCTTCAATGTATCCATCCTTACATCATGGAAGTTCCATGCAAAGTGTTGACTGGTAGAGAAGGCTTCAGGTACCTTAGTGGGCTCACATCATCATCTGAAGAGCTTTCTTAGTAAACAATTCAACATCAAAAGCTTAAAAGAAGCATGAGGAAGATATTAACTATTCTTTGTTTTTCTTCACTATTTTTCAGCGTTTATGGGGAAGCAACACATCTTAGCCAGCTCAACCACATTATCAAAGGACCTACTCAGTCAATTATTCAGCAGCAACAAAATAAAGAGTGACGTGTTAAACTGCTACATGCACGAAACACATTTACCCCAATAAGTTAAAAGGAAAAAAGCCAATGTCTGGGAGATATCTGTTTACATCAAATATACATCAGACCTTACATAGTGAACTACAAAGCTTTATAATAATAATCACTACTACATGTACCAATGACAACAAAGGCATTTATTACTCCATCTCCATACTTAACTTGTAGTCCATAAACTTGCTCATATTGTCATCATTTCATACTCCTAGACCCAAAACAAAGGCACTAAAGGAACCAAAAAAAGGGTTAGATATTCATTCATGTATGTAGTGTACACATGTACCATATTATCTGAACATCTCTTGTGCATTTATGGACTGAAATAGCAAATAGTTCTAAACTTTAACAAAGATCACATCCAATACCTCATTCTCAATTACAGCAATCCGTTTTCCATGATGTGACGTCAGGATATGATTCAACAAAGTTGTCTGCTTCAGACAAAAAAACATTATCCCAGCAAACCAAATTTAATAATGCACCAACAAAAGTATCAAAATACAAGGAACTATGAAAACTAAATTTATTAACACTGAAACTTATACAAGGCCCAGTTTAGTTGTAAAGAAAATTCAAGAAACGAACTAAAGAAACCAAAACCCCGGACACCCAATCTACCCAGTTAACTAATGTTTTTGCATTAAAGGAAGAAAATAAATAACACCCAGTTCAGTCCACACGATAACAAAACGAATCATTTTTTTTCTCTTCCGCAATGTTCTCAGGAACCAAACAGAGAATTTGGAAATCATAAGAAGAAACCAACCTTTCCGGACCCTAGAAAACCTGTGATCACGGTGGCGGGGACCCGATCATCAACATTTAACGCGGCAGCGACAGATGCACTAGAATCTTGGGGATCATCATCCAGGGCAGTGGACATGGTCCTGGAATGCAAGGAATGGAATTTGTTGCAGGAACGGAATTGGAATTCTTGGGAAATAAGAGAGTAAAGACTTCTGAGAAATTGAGAAACCATAGGAGAGCCATTGAAACGACGAGGTTGGACGGACTTGTAGAGGGTTTGGGACGTTGTTTTGGAGAGTAAGAATCTGAGCGTGGCCATTGGGGAGGAGACAGAGTTGTCGACACAGAGAGAGAGGGAAAGTTGAGATCTAAAACCCTAGAAAATGGATTATGCTTTGGAGTTTTGAGTTCGGAGCCTATATATAGGTCCCAAAACGGGTACGGGTAATTTCTTGGGCGGGTCGCGTGTACAATCCCAAGGTCCACCAGGTATAAGTAATTACATTAACATATCTATCTGAATTTTTTGAAAATTTATTAAATTTACATTGTTATTTTCAACAACCGAGTAAAATATTATTAAACTATCTGCAAACAGTTACTTTTCTCGTGTGTTCAATTTTAAAAAGAGAGATAAGAAAAAAGTAAAAAAAAAATATGAGAGTGAGAATATATAAATTGTGAAAATTATGGGTAGTTATAGGTAATTAAAATAAAAAGCTAAGAGAAATGGTTACTGGTGTTACAAATGTGAACACCAAATCCTACCTTCTTTCTTTATTAGCAGTATAGATTTATTATTTTCCGTGCACTAATTCAACATAAATTATTATTAGACTAGTGAGCCTCCCTGAATTAATTTTTTATTTTTTTAAAAACTCTTTGAATTTATCAAACATTCAAATTCTAATTTAAAAGATCAATAGTTAGCCTAATGACCACCGTAATTCATCATTGGACTGTTAAGTCACGAGTTCCAATCTCATCAGCCCCTCCTTTGTAATATTTCAAAATAGTGACAAAAAAATAAATAAATTATAATTATAATTGTATCACCTCAAGTTTGTTATTGTTATTTTAATTATATTGACTTTATTTATTACACTATCAAACTTATCTCTCATTTAACCTCTCTAATGCAAGTTCATTAAACCAAACAAACCAATTGAGAATGAGCTAACAGACATATTAAAAATTATCAATTATTAATTCTTTTCAGTAATATTATAATATGCAAGTGTAAGAGCGATGATTGAGCCAAACTACTTGGATTCAACTCGTACTGGACTCGACTCGAGTTTAACTCATTTTAAAAATGAGCCGAAATCAAATAATTTTTTTAACTTGTTTAGAAAAACAAGTCTAAAAAGATTATACTCGAACTCGTAAAATTTCTCTGGTTTATATATAAAATAACCAAATTACTTGAGCTCAAAATAATCAAATTAGTTGGGCTCGACTCAAGTTTATACTCGTATTGAACTCGGCCCGGACTTGAAAAACTTTTTAGCTCATTTAAAAAACCAAACTCAACAAGATCAGTTCAATTATCAACCCTATTTTCATGCGAAAATATTAATTCTAATTTGAGTTGTGTATTTTGGGGTGAGGCAGGCGGAGAGGCCTCTAACTTTTAAATAATCAGCAAACATGAAATTTTAACATTTATTATAATTTATTATATATTACCGAAAGCAAGAACCAAACAATAGATGGGTGGCGAAAAGCAAAAATGGCTACATTCCTCAAATTCATGATCCACCATCCCTGCACAGTGACTTCAGATTCTTTCCTTCATAACTTAAAAACAAAAAAAAAATGCATATAAAGATTTACAATATGATTTTGAAGTTGTGAGGGTCATAGCATCACCAAGAACCATGCTTTATGGTGTCACCTAGAAGGGGTTTCGGATGGCTGGCTATTCAGCGCAGAATTCGAGGGAACCGAAGGTAGAGTTCCATTTTCTTGAGGAGCTGAACCACCCCACTTTGGCTCCGCGTCAGATGGCTCGATCACATGAACTGCACCATCACTCATCCCGAGAGCAAATTGGTTGGGATCAGATGGGTGGGCGGCAATCACCACAGGAAAGGCAGTGCCACAGTTGCTGCAGAATTGAAGTTATTGTCAATCAGTTATTTCAACCTTTGGTATTCAGACATCATTTGAAACTGGAATTATGATGGTCAAATGATCAAACGACCAAGTTCAATAGAATCGCAACAAAAACTGGAAGACAGAGAGACAGAGAGAGAGCTTGATAGCCTTATCGTCTTTGAGACAAGATAATTCTATAGAACTTCATTAGATGTGGTTCAATAGGATCAACGTCTCAACAAGTCCTTGAAACAAATGACATGCTCTAACCATTGAAGTGCCAAAAACCCATGGCACCTAGATAAACAAAATGCAGAAAGCTCTTGACTTGCAATCTTAAACCTTGAAAAATTGTTGGACAATTATAAAGAGTTTTAAATTTCACCTCAATAATGCATATTATCAAATATGATTTTCCTTTCAATGTTCTGAAAAAGATTGAAGGTCTTTGTTTTTTCTTAAGATAAGATTCAATGCGTAGAAATACTAGAAAATGGGTAAGAGTGATCATGTATTTGAAACTAATTTGACCTCTTGTACGGTTATGCCTCTGGTTCAAGGAGATTCCATTGACTTAATTACAATAACTAGGCAGGTTGACTCCAGGGTATAACTAATATGTTAAACCAAAACAAAAGAAGAGAAAGTCGTGAAATCAGTCCATGTTGTTTAAAACTTGATACTTTGTAAGCCTTGATGTATTATTCTTTTCCCCACCACATTAAAAACCCAAAATGAACCATTTTAGATGCACTGCTATCTAAAGTTAGCCATGCAAACTTTAGCATACCTGGCAACAGAGGAAGATATGTAAGCAGAGGCAGCAACCCGACATCGAAGCCTCAAACTGTCCGCATCAAAAATTCCAATAGCACCATCACGGAATCCGGAAAATACCAGTAGACCATCACATGAGTATATTGCACTTGAAATGGCAGCAGAAAGTGACTCTCTTGGGGACCACTGCAATAGGGTTTCTTCATTAAATTTATAGAAAGCCAACCCAGCACAGCGGAGCAACCCCCAACCCAAAAAATAAGGTAGGAGGTAAAGAATGAAGAGGATATAGAGATAGAATGTCACATATATTTATGTGTCAGAGAGAGAGAGAGAGAGAGAGAGAGGGAGATATTGGTATCAACTAGAAAATATAATATTTTTCTAAATGAAACTCCTAAAATATCACTCATGTGAATGCTTTCACATTCTGTTTTTCCTATCCCCAAGTAATTTGAGTGAAGCATGTTTTGTGGAACCTGAAGGTCTTGGTGAGGAAGAGATCAGTATTGTTGTCCTCTTCTTACAGTTCTAACCACTCTTTTGCCACAACTTTACGATGGGAGTTCTGAGATTCGGTTAATCAAGACTTGACAACTATATAGACTTTAACCAGTCCCATGTGACTAAAACCATTAGTTTCATTTAGCATTTAAAAGAAGTACAAAAAAAGAGCGTAAATAAGCAATTGTTTACCCTGTAGTCGATCAATAAAATGACTACTATTAGAGACACATACAAGACAAGGATTTACCTAGTCAAACAATTGATAACTGGAATTTCTTATGTTGCGATGAATCTGGTTCCACAGCTAAGCTAACCATACATCTATCCAAAAGGTTTGGTAGCATTTGGATATAGTAGTATCCAAAAGTGTCATCATTGTATGCATTTAAGTAGAGATAGTAGTATAATGGCGCCCTCATGTAGACATACGTATCTATAACTGAAGCATGGAAACCATTAACAGTCTTTCTAATTATTTTTGCAAACATACTGGGCACTGATGCATCAAATATACCCTTCAAAGAAACCCACAACATGGTTTACATTTGGAAATCTATAATATAAATTAGGGCGACTTCAACAAGCTCATCGTAAGGTCTCAAATTTTTTTATCCAACGGCCACAAAAAATTTTCTCATTTCTCCTAAATTCATCACATGTCACTCATAATTATTTTTTCAAAATCAGACCAATCAATCAACTCTCAGCAGCCTCTCCTCCATCTCTTCTTTTTTTTTTTTTTTTAACTCCCTTCTGTCAGACAAGCCATGCCTTCCATTTCTTCTGTTTTTTTTTTTTTTCCCTACCTCTCTCTCTGTTTTACGCCCCAGCAACACCACCAGCAAAACCACCACCGCCGTCACTACTAACCCCTCCCAAGTAACTCTCATCTCTCTCTCTCTCTCTCTCTCTCTCTCTCACACACACACACACACACTAACCCCTCATCCTAGCCCCACCTTTTCCCTGCCCTTTCCACGCAACACCACCTCCCACCCTACCTCCACCCCCCTCCCCCCTCATCACAAGCCCTCTCAATGCATGCCTGAGACACACTCACTCCACCCTCTCTTCGTTTCTCTCTCAACCACCCACAGCAACGCCACCATTCAACGGCAACAACCCATGACAACATTGCCCAAAGTGGCTCCGACAAGATATGTAGCTGCCCTCTCTATCTCTCTCTTTGCTCCTCTCCTTCCCCTGTCTCTCCCATATGTCTCACTCAATCGTCAAACTACCCGCAAACCCCAAAATGCCACCACTTGTTTTGCGACACCAAACCCACTACATCTCCCTTTTTTGAAGAATTTTTGTTACTGATCTAAAATTTTCGTTAATTGGTACAATTTATGGTTGGTTTGAGATTTTTGTTTTTTATTTGTAAATGTTTATTGTGATCTGAAATTTTGGTTCAAGATTTATTTTTAATTGGTTCAAGATTGAATCCGGTGAAATTGACGACATGGAAAGTTTTTTTTTTTTTTAACATTACATAAAATTTATGATCTCTTTATAGTTGGCCTTCATTAAGAGTGCATCAATTGTATATAGGACTGTGTACCATATCTATTAACCAATCCATCTAGGTGTCTTACTGAGAACTCTCACAAAATGAGAGGTTGAACTCAAGAATGTCCCTGGAATGGCAACTTTGCAATGAGAAGCTTTGTTCAATGATTGAAATCTATAATATACAGTAAAAAGAAGTTTTTGATGTCAAGGCTTATTCTCTTCCATTTATATAACATTGGGAGTTTACAGTTTATTTGTTTAATTAGGATTTTATAGAGGGTCGATTGTGTAATTAGTATTTTACAAATTGTTTAATACTAATTGATAGTTTCTTGCGGTTCTTTTTATAGGAAAAATTTTGTCCAAATTTTTTAAATGAACATAGAAAAATATTTTATTAAATATTGATATTTTTTGTTTAGCATAATATAATGCCTTGAGGCACATACATTTCTTTTAATTGTATTTTTTATGATGAATGAAAAGAAAGCATTTCGACTCACTTTAGTTCACCAAAGTCATGACATTAAGTTAGATAATTGAATGTCGGTTCTTAAACTGATCATCGCTACTTTATTTTTTTGTGTTCACAATCAATGTTCGGTTTTTTTGAATTATACAGTGTCTTCAGGCACGGGTTATCGCTAGTACACTATTATTACATGGCATCCGCAAGTTCAACATGGTCATATTTGTTTCAACTCTTTAATAATGACTCCTAAACTCCAAAGCTGGAAAACCACAAATGATCATTAACTGCAGCACAAATGTTTATATAGGTTCAAAAAGTGAAAAATCACATCAAGAAACCTACTAGACACTGGAAATTCAAGCCCAACAATAGAAAACAATTAAAAATGAGTCCAAGTTATGTTGCTAAGACCAAGAACATTGAACATCCAAGATTGACAATTTAGAGCCCAACTGACAAGTTAAGTCCTACAAGGCTACAACAGAAGAACTAAGAAGCAGAGGACTTACAGAGTACAAGCACTCCAGTTGGCTATCGTAAACAGAAATTTGGCTTTCATGTGCTACCAGTAGATGCGATTGATCATTATGGAATTGAACTTTAGTCTCTCCAACTAAGGGAGACGGCTGACCAGGCGGAGCTTGTATGGGCCTTGCTTTCCTCTTCTCCCATCCCTCAATATTCCACATACACAGCTGCAATCCGAAGAAGCGTCAAGCATTACAACATTAGAGTCAAAAATCATTTAGAGTACCCAGGAAAAAAAAAAAAGGAATGATGTCATTTATTCCCCTCTCAAAATAGATTATCTCATCTCAATTCTGGGAAAATTGGTTCAAAGGAAGATCTTATTTTGCTTAATAAAAGGAAACAACTAAAAATTTCCATTTTTCCCAGCACTTGCCTGCGCATCAGCTGCAGATGATACCAGTACATTCAAAGTCTGAGAAAATGCAAGCCCTGTAATTTGCTTCTGGTGACCCTTGAGCTTAGTTTTGACCTATCAAAGATGTCAAAAGGCAAATTGGAAGAAAACGTATGAATAAATTTCATCAGGAGAAAAGAAATCAAGAATGACAAAAATGACCAAGACTAAATAGAATACCAAAGAAAAGAGCATGTCATGCATTCACTAAAACAAAACAAGAGCATCAACACAAAGTAAAACCACAATGACATAGCGACCTCTTTCTTTGTCCAGTGCTGTCCTTCAAAAAACAGTGACCATTCAAAAGACTATGACAAGAAGTCCAGTGCACAGTTTCTTAGCATGAGAAAAAGAAGAATCACCTCATCCACCCTAACATTGTATATCTGAACAGTGGAATCCTCCATTCCTATGGCAATAATATTGTTATCCTGAGGATGGAAGGCTAAGTAGGTGGCTGCAGGTGGTGGGGGCATGAAAGTTGTCATTACCTGGCCAGAGTTTCACAAGTTAAGTTGTGTCATTATCGACATTCTATAAGCAAAATTTGCACACTGTTAGAGTTTCATGCTCATGAATGAGGTAGAAAGGATAACAAACCTTAAACGTCATCATGTTGAACAAGGACACCTTCCCACCCGAGGCAGACATAACATAAGAATCATTCTTAGATAAAGCAATGCATGCAGCTGCCTCTTCAGTTGGTTTAGTGTCACTTAAGTCATTAGACATGTGTGCCCCACTTGTAGGCTGCCACAACTGCGGCACAATAGATGCAGTAGACTGGAAGAGGAAATGAAACAACAGAAATCAGAAACAAAAGGATTTAAAAAATGCACACATGAGGAGTGAGCAGACAATGTAATTTAGAATCTAACCTTTCCAGATGGATTGCGTTCATTACGCTGCCATTTCCAGAGCTTGTGAACGGCATTGGAGGCAAGGGCAAGCAATGCTAGCCCAGAATTTGTGTAAATCAGCCGCATAACCTGAAAATCATGAAGTGTGTTTAAGTTAACCACAAAACAAAAGCAAGAAGTACTTTCCTATATATAATTTTTGCTTGGAATAATGGCTGCAAAGTTTTGGGCTCAAATCAAAGGGCAGCTACTTTGTGAAAGTTATGTCAAAGGTTCAGTATGCACCCAGTCCACCCCGCCTAGAACTTTATCCTATATTTCATTCTCTAAAAGGCCTATTGTAAAATATAATGGTGATGACAGTTCATGTCACATTCCACGGACACCAACACAACAAGGAGAATTGAACATTTTGGTACCCAACAACTAGTGATCCCCATCACCAAGAAGGTCTAAGATATTGTTTTCTGACAAGATCAAATGCTGCTCCAAGAGAATGGAGCTGAATACGTGTATACACGACATCACCAGGCCACAGGTATATTCCCGGAGCATACCTTGTTAGCTGTCAAAGGGTCAGGCAACCGCAGAGCCTTGAATTGAGCTGGATCAACTATATCAGAAAACTTCCAGCTTTTAATTTTGTCAGCATTATCTGATATCCTTGGTTTAATATCAGCCATTCTGCTGCTCTCCACATTACCCTGCAATTAGACTAGACAATATAAGCTTTCAGAGATAGATTTAAAACTTGATGATGAAAGGAGAGAGAGCAGAAACTTACAAGATTGCCAATGGATAATGGGGGTTGGATTCTATCAGATCGTTCTCCAATCGGACCTAAAGGGGCAGAAACATTCGCGATGGAACCTAATGCACCAGCAACTGGAGGCTGCAGAGGAAATCACAAAGAAGACAATCAAAAATCTATTGCATGACAGTATGATATGCACAAGAAATAGTGAAAGGAAAAGGCATAAATTACTTTCATATTGACTGCTTCAGAAAGACCTCGAGACCCCTCAAATGTTCTGCTTTCTAGCATTCTAAGCATGCGCTGTCCTTCAGTATTTGCTAAGATTTTGATTCCATTGTCACTTGTGGTAACAGCAAGTAAGGAACCTTCCTTATTAAACCTCAGTCTAGGACTAGCCTGAAAGCGGAAAAAATAATGAAGAAAATCAATTATTTCCCCTCACATTCGAGTTAATTTTTTGTCTCAAATAGAGTAGGTAATGTGTGCTAACAGGCAATCCACCCTCGGCTTCAGAAACTGTTAGTATGTTAGTATTGTCCATATCCCAAAACTTGATCTGAAATTCATCACCAGCTGCTAAAAAACGGTTCCTTGTCGTGTCAAATTGCACAACACCTACAGACCGCTTCCTAAAACCAGAGTATGTCCTCTTAATAGCTCCTTCACTCTCATTCCACTCAACCAGGTGGGATTCACCTTCTTTGCTTGTTCCACAAGAGAAAAGTCTGAAAGAAACACAAGACAAAGAATATAAGCCAACAACAATGATAAAAACAGCCGAGAAATTTGCAACCTTTAAAGCTGTACAATAACCAATAATGCTGATCCTGATATTCGTGACGATGATATTAAGGGAATATTGTACTCTTGATAATTAGCTAATTGTGCTTTAATATCCTTAACCCAAAAGAATGATTATACTCCAATTTTTGGAAATGCCTTCTTCCAAATCTCCTTTAAGGTAGCATTATTGAAAAGGAGTGACCACAAAGAATTAAATCCATCAAAATTGGCTTATCGAGATGACCCAAATGCCCATCTGGTACTAGGAAGTTAGATCTTGCATTCAATTTCACCTTTTACTGCGTTACGAAAAGGAAAGTTGCTCTTTGCCATTCCCACTATCATTGTGCTTCTGTTAGTGCTCATTGTTGCCTATCACCACTCATGATTCAAGATTTAACAGATTGACCTTTTCTTGAGCATATTTTTAGGCATGTGTGTGTGTCTATATATAGATAGATAGACAGATAGATAGAAATTTAAATTGAGCATATCTTATGAATAATGATACACAATACATTATTTTTAAAAAACGGGACACGTTCCAATACACATTTTGACAACCTTGGTTGTTCCTTAACATATTCAGATACTTCTCCCTCAACCTCACATTCCACTCCCAGAATCTGTTCTTGTGGAGACTTTTCACCAAAAAGCAAAGAATTTAGTGAATTGTCCCTATTCTTTAATAAACTCTTCCGAGATAAGAGTCATAAAACCAAGTTTGCACCTAACCTCTCTCGCGGTCCTCTTATTAATCTCTCTCCTACCCAAATTAACTTTTTTATGCTACACAAGCCACCATTATACTAACATAAAGTTATCACTAAAGTGGGTCCCCTGCTTTTATATTGTAGACAGTGCGGTACACATGGCTTTTTATGGTTCACACTCTGGGAAATGCTCGTGACTATAAGTTGCATCATATAAAGAACCTGGATCAATATTGAAGAGCCCTTTCTCCTAAACAAATTTTAAACTCCTTCCGTAAGTTATAATCTCAACCATTCCATTTTTCCCTGGTTTTTTTTCCTGCTTGGTAAAACATAAACAGTTATTTTTTTCCACGCCCACCAATAATTATTCCATACCTGGTTTTTTTATTGTGAATCCTCCAACTCTTCATCCTTTCATTCTTTGAGTTTCACAAACATCTTATCGAGTTAAAAACAATCCTAAATGGATTAGATTGTTTACAACTACATGATTAATGTGTTAACTTTGAATTTAGCTTGAGAAAAATAGAGTACTAGCAAGTAAAAGCTTAAACGACTAAGAGACGATATTTTGGGAAAAGGATTAGCTATACATTAACTCAAGCATGCGCGGGTAATCATATATGAACAATTGGGATATAGTGTTTGCTTGTGGAATTTTAAAATACATTTGTGACAACATATGTGTTAAGTGTGGAGGGGTCGACGTCATCAACCATTCCACCTAAAGCTTCAACAGGGGATCAAACTTGAGATAGAATCCAACCCAAGGTGAATGTACTATTCATGTATTTGAAAATGACTTGAGAATGCTTAACTGTTATTGGAGTATGAACGTTTGATATGTTGGCTTATAATAGAGTGGAGCTTATGTTTATAGCCTTAGTGGTGTGGCGGATGTGATATGGCCTTAGTGGTGTGGCGGATGTGATATGGCCTTGGTGGCAGATATATAGTCTTAGTGTCGGACATTATATAGCTTTTGTGGCGATTGTGATATGGTCTTTGTGGCGGATATGCAATAGCCTTAGTGGTGGTTACAACATAGCCTTTGTGGCAAGTATGGCCTTAATGGTGGTGACTATATATATATGGTGTACACACAAGAATGATGGTTTATATAGAGGTTTCACTTTCACTTTGTTTGAGAAAATATTGTTATGGTAAAAGAGTGATATAACTTCTTATTTGTGCATGTACATTAACTAAGCTTATTGTGCTTACTCTCAGTAGTTTATATCTCTAGGTACTCTATGCAACGAGAGGAGTCCACCAGCTAGTAGTCAACCTTGGAATCTCTTTTGTTTCTTTTGAGTATTTGGAGTCTTCTAAATATTTGAAATAGTAAAGTATTATGTGGTCTGTAAACATGAAGTTTAGAGGTAAGTGTGACCCATCTAAGTATGTTTAAAACTTAAACTCTATCTTGGTTGCTACTAGCTGGTGCTTGTATATTGGGTACCTAAATATATGTACAGGTTACAGGGCTTTGCTTAAGTAACTCAGTTACTTTACCTGTATTGAGTAAATGTATTATCTTAGGGGTTCGGCTGTTACAATTTTTCTATTTCAATTGAAGTGTCAAGATTCTTTTATCATCTAATTCTTACCATGGACTGCATCAAAGCATAAAGTATCATTTTACTTTTCGTCAAGGGGCATGAAATTATGTCAGTGTGTTTCGGGATGCTTTCTCCTCTTTTGGAGGAATTGATGAAAAATTATTTATAGGGCAGTCTTTGCCAATAATATAGATAGACCTTATTGTTATTGTTGACTGGCATGGTCTCTGATGACTAAAGCAATGCAAGCCATGCAACCAATATGATGTCCTGGAGATGCTTACTTATTATGATTACTAAAAAATAAAAGGTAGCTGCCTATCATGAAGAATGGAGAATACACAAAAGGGAGAACTATCCCCTAGCTGTGCAAAGCAAGGGATATCATTTGTTTTGTCATGATCAGAAACGCCAATGACAAGAAACTTTTACAGCGGATGTGCAATTGACACCAACAACGATGACAAAGGTGATGGTCATATACCGACGAAGACAATCCATTTTTTCTAATATTTACCCTAAAACAAGTAGGATGTGAAGTAGAAACAAGGCCAAAAATCCATTATCCAGCACTCAGTTAAGGGCAACACCTGGTTCCGTCAGCACTATATGCCATTGTGGTGCACCAAAGTCCAGGAGCATCATAGTCTACTCTCGATCCCAAGCAATCATAAAGCCACGCTTTAATTTTCCCATTGATGGCAGTGGAGAAAATAAACTGCATGAAAGAAAACAGATTGATCCCATCAATTGATCAGAGGCGAATTAAGCTCTTTCAACCTTCTTAGACACTTGTAATGTGAGCCAACAAAATTTGTTCAGATGTACTTTTACCTGGATATTTTCTTTATAGTGTGGGCAGACAGAATATACAGGAGCTTCGTGACCCTCAAAAATATGCTGTCTTCGTCCAGCTACCGCATCCCACACCTATTACACCAAGATGCATGAGAAAAATCAATATAGCATGACCTTAAACATTATTATGCTGAGTAGGTTAATACCTTGATTGTCTTGTCATCACCACATGTAACTATACACAGTTGCTTATTGGGATGAGCAAAGGCGATGTCGTTAACACCACCAATATGAGCATCAATCTACAAAATTGGAAGAGTCATCAAGTACTTGATCATTGGTATAATATAACTATTGAGAAAATGTGATTCTTTAACAGAGCATACTTCCAGGTGCTGTCGCAATTCCCCTGCTGGATTGTATGTATATATCTGAACAATGTGCTTGGAAAAAGCAACGCCTACAAATGAGAAAATTTAAGTTAGAGAACTAGAACCCCATCTTAAACGGAGAAACGTCAAGAAGTAATGAAAAAACAAGTTTTTAACCATACCAAGTATGGCTCCATCTGGGCCCCATATGCATCGATTAACAGATATTGCAGCATCTTTCACCAAGGTTGTCTGACATATTAAAAGTGTTTATCTCAAAAAAAGAAAAAGAATAGACACATACACATAGACTTGAATTAGGCACCATACAGGCTTACAGCTAAAAGCCTAAAACAGAGCATAAAAGGATCTAACCTGTAAGGGGATTGAACAAGCTGAGACATCCCAAACCTTGAAGGTTTTATGGGATATTCTTTCCCGCGAACCAACTTCCCAAATACTGATGTCACCGACATTTGTTCCAACTACAAGGAAACAATAATAGATTTTGGACATCAAGACCTTGAGTTCATTATCATAAACATCTTTTTTCTTACATTATTTTATGTAAGGACTACACCATACAATGACTAAATCGACGCCAAAAGTTTGACCTACATGACAAGAAGTCATTCAGAAATTAACCTAGAAGAACAGTCTGTTGCTGTGGGTGGAAGTCCATGCTCATGACGTTAGATCCCTGGTTGAGATTCCGCACAGCTGTTTTCGGAAGGTCATCTGGTGAATAAATATTGGGCGAATGGGTAGTACCAGAAAAAGAAACCTGCACAACATATGCAAATGCATTTATATTAAAGTACAAAAATTATAAAGCACCCAAGACAGAAAGTCCAACAAGAGTAAGTTGTACAGATGCAATGCTATGTTTATTAATCAAGCAATGCAATGGGGACCTTATTTGCGGACCTAATTTGGGGACCTAATGATGTGCCTTCAATGCAACCATTAGATTAATTGTGAGTTCCAATGTTAGATAGAGCCCACAACCAATCTAATGGTTGTATTGAATTAGGTCCCTAGATTAGGTTTCCAAATTAAGTCCAAATAGCATTTTCCTTATTAATCCACACCTCATCAGATTGGCCAACGCGTATACGTTTCATCAAGTGCTCTGAATCAGCCGTTTGATAATCCATTCCAGGAGCCCCTGGAGGAGTCCTTGGGTGCTTAAGGAATGCAGCTGCTGGCATTAGATGAATATATATCAGTTAAAAGGCGGATATAATACACTGCATATCTCACGGGTAGTAGCTAATCCTGCGCTAAAAAATAAGAAAACTGACCTGCACCAGGAGGCTGCACAAGACCAACAGGGCCTGCTGCTACAGCAGCATGAGGCATGGAAGGGTTAGTACTTGACATCCACCCTGCAATGGCACTCGGAGATGGAGAAACAACTGGCTGGAAAGGCTGCACATATCAAGTCTTTCTTAAGTGGACTTTGAAGGTGATAAACCTATGATCTGAAGGTATAAAAATGAAATTGTAATTACGTTAAGGGCTCCAATAGGAGGAAAAGCTCCTGCTTTGGGAACAGGTCCAGTAAGAGGACTATTAGAAGGCGGAGGAGGACGAGTTCCATTACTAGAAGCACAAGTATGATCAGTAAAAAGTGTCTTGATATCAGGGTTTTGCCGTGGATTCTTGCAAAGTTGATGCTGCCAGTTAAGACTGAAAATCCCAAGAAGATAAAATTTTACAAAGACAGCCATAATAATCACTAAGCAAATAATTGCAAACAGGTAATGAACAGAAACAGTAGCATTCAAAGGGATAAAAGAGGCTCAGACATATAAAAAAGTAAAAAATTTATAAACAAAAAGCCTAAAACCTTTGATTTATCAGTGTCCGCAATCGGGACGCTTTGAATGTGGGAAATGTAAGTTTCTCACGAAACAATGGATTTGCCTCGATGAGCTTCTTAAGTTCAACTAGCATTATACTTCGTGCTAATTTCGTGTCCCCGTACTTGGAAAGTTGCTCATTCTGCCTAATGACACATGAAAAAGTGGTAAAAGCAGCATTAACAGAAAAAATGAAAACTTGAGATAATTAAGTAAAAAATGAAATAAGTAAGTGATTGCTGACTTTAGTACCTAAAATTGTCAAGAGTAAGTAGCTGGGTGATCTCCTTAAACAGTTCTTCATTAAAAGATGCAAACACCTTGAGATCCTTCACAAGAATATCAACCGCTTTTGCTCGATCATGCCTAAGAAATGTCATATGATATAAAAAAGAGTGGCATAATATTATCATCTACAAACGTGGATGCTCATCAAGAGATACCAAAATAGCTCTACTATAAGACTAACCTATCAAGTGCTTCCAGATATTTTTGTTTTCTTATTTCAAAGAAAATCTTCATTGAGTAGCGGTTGTCCTCAACCTTAGTGAACCCACATAAGTATCGTTCAACTTCATCCCATTCACCTGCTTGAACTTGATCTTCAAAGTATTTCATATTGAAGAAGAAACTAGACTCTTGTTCCAACCTAAATATATAATACACATCCAAAATAAGAACAAGAGCCACACAAATGAAGCCATCAAGTGTCCCTTGATTGATAAAAAAATGTCACTTATTTGGTTGCTAGGATAACTTAGGAAAGTAAGTAAACTAAGGAAAGTAGTTTGATAGTCTTAAATTAATGTTAGTCTCTGTTTACTTGGCTGTGAATTTGTGAACAAATGAAGATTCAGCATTATGATCCACTTTCAATCTCTTAATTTCATCGGCAACAAAACAAAATTGAAAATTGGAAGATAGAACGAGAAATCCACATACTTATGGACTGTTTCCTTGAACTTCTCCTCATCCAGGAACTGCAAGATTAAGAAAACCAGTTCCCGACTCAAGGATGACATGGCTCCCACGCCTGGTATCCCCAACCACTCCAGCGCAAATATCCAGTATAAACCAAGAAAAACAGAGTAGGATGACACCCGAAACCAAAATCCAAAACTCTGACCCTTCCGTTTGATGATACACCCGTCGAGAATGCAAACCTCTTCAATTCTACCAACTTCTACACAAGCTTCCAATTTTGCCAAGGCCAAAATAACAGCATTCCAGCAGTCCTTGTAAATCTCTTTGCAACCTTTTTCACATTCACGAATACCCAAGTTCTATCACTTCGTCAAACAACTCCCATAAAACTCCAACCAACAAAATTGTTCCCTAAAGATTTGAAATTTCACGACAAGAAATAAAACATCACAACAAACATGCTAAAAATGGCATCGCAATTAGTACAATCAACAATGCCCCAACACTTTCACTTCCTTACTCTTACACCTTCAAGACTCACAAGTACCAGTTAGCACACAAAGCTACCTTGTTGGCCCTTCACGATCATGTACCAATACAAACACACCATCTTGCTCAATTTCCAAAACCTTGTCACCAAATACAGTCAAAACCCATAATGGAACATACCACAACTACAAGCCAAAGCTACCTTGTCAACCACAAATTCTTGTAAATGAGACCTAAATTTATAAAATCCCAGCACAACTAACAAGTACAAGAACATAACCCAAATAATACATAAACCAGTACCACCTCTGTGTTTCTCTCTCTACAATTTCTTTTTCTGGCTACAAACCACAGGAATGAGAGTAAATAAAATTACTGGTAATATCTTCCAAAATGAGCTACCGCAGATCTAACTATACGAAACCCATTATTGTGTTCAAGTGAGGAGAGAGAGAGATAAGAGGCGGCCTTACTAGTGACCCTGAAGGTATAAAGCTAGGGTTTTGGGTGAAAGAAAGATCCTCTTTTTTTTCTCTGCAGTCTGCAACAAGAAGTCCTTCCTTTCTACTGTACCTTTCTCTCTCTATATCTCCTTTCCTTTTCTCTCTCTAGAAATCCTTTTTATAGGTGGGCTGAGTTACAGCTTTCTCTCTCCTACCACCCACAACTGATGTACTACTGCCCAATTGTATTGATAAAGTGGAAGAACTGTTAGGGACGGATTAAGACGGGCCAATCAAAACGTGAGGATCGGTCTACGTGTTGTGTTTTCATTGGCCAAGTTGTCTGACCATAGAGATTCATTGAATACTCCTTAATTTGCTCTATAATTAATGGGTTAGCATTCACTAGTCTCTCTCTCTCTCTCTCTCTCAGATTCTCTACATTCCTCTTTTGAGCTGTCTGGACACTTTCCTCCCTTTTTTTTTTATCTGATATCTTTTTTTATTCAATCTAAATATTATATGTCTTTTTTTTTTTTTTTGCATGTCTAAATTCATCTAATCTTGATATCTTATTATTCCACTTTATTTCCTTCATTTTATAATCAATGATGATAAATAACAAGTGAAAATTTATTAGTAAAATTTATTTTTTAATATAATTAGAAGAAGACTTATCCTCATATTCAGTCAAATTTAATTTTTAATATAATAACGAGAAGACTTTTCCTCATATTTAAAATAAATAAGTTTGTGGGTCATTTGTATATTTTTTTCATTTTAACTTATTAAAATTGTTTCGATTATGTATTAATTTAATTTAGTGATTGTCGGTTGTGCTTTGATGCCTATATAAAGGTTTGACTCTCCTTAAATTTTTAAATAATTATAACATATTTCAATCCCTTTTGACTGGTAAATATTTTTTTCTTATCTTATTCAAAAAAAAACAAAGTGAATTTACTAATTTGACAAATCTTCACTATTTAAAAGAAAATTGAAAGATATTACAATTATTTAGAAATTAGAGAGAACTATAATTCTCGAAAAATCGCATGAATTAGTTTTATCATAATGTCTTTTCCAAAATTTGAACTAAAAATTTCCGAAATAACAACCTTTAGTTTTGTTGACATGTTATGTGCATTTTTCTTTCTAACATGTCATTTACAAATTTGTATCCAATGCTTGCATTTGCAAACATTATGAAATGAAGGAAATGATTCCAATATTATTTTTAATAATTAGAGGATGTAAAATTTTACATGTGGACACTTCATGAAATTTGTAAATGTCAAACCTATATGGGTAACATAATAATTTTTTATTTTAAAAATGAAAAAGGAAAATTGTTTATATTTTTCATTTTTAGAAAATGAAAAACGAAAAAATGTGTTTGATATTTATTTTTAAATCTAAAAATTAAATACTTATTTTGATAATTGTTTGTTTTAACTACATTTTATGACGGTGGGAAGTTGGTATATTGGTGACTGATGGTGGGGTGGGTGGGTGGGTGGGGGTGGTGGAGGGAGATGGTAGTGGCACCGATGGTGGTGTGTGGTAGTGGTAATGATGATGACAATGATAAAAAAATATTTTTTTTTTCAAAAACTCATTGTGAATTAGAAGCATTTAAAAAAAAAAAAAAAAGGCAAAAACAACATAAAAATATTACTAAACACATTGTAATTTTTTTTCTTTAAAAAATGAAAACAAAATTAAATGATTACCAAACAAAAAAAAATGTTACCAATCGAGTCCAATGTAAATTGCCAACATGATATTTAGACGGTTACCAATAGTTTGCATTTTTTGTTGGTGACGATTTGAATTATTTTTGAAAAAGTGTTTGATACTAATTTTAAAATATCTAATACCTCATAATAATTTCATGCGTAGAAAACAAAAAAATAGCAAAAAATACCAAAAATTGAGAGTTCGTCACCCATTTGAGAAATTTTATTTTGGCTCTCTCTTTGGGTGTCCAAGTTGTGTGGGAGTCAATTTAATTATGGGGCATATTCATGGGTAGGGAGGAACATAGCGTATTTAACACACTAGATTAATATTAGTTGTTTGTGGGGCAAAAAATACCTCGTTAACAAGTTGTGTTCACTCATATACTAAAAACACCTCAGACATTAACTATAGTGCGTGACGAGATGCACGAGAGTTATACTCCTCTTTCATATTTGCCCCTCCACCCCACGCCGACATTAGACCCACCCTCTGACACCTACGTCAATAGCAATGGCCCCACCCCTATTTTATTAAAATAAATAACCCCGCTATTCATCCTCCTCGTTTAATTTATTTGTTATTGTTGGGGGATGACAGTAGATTAGACAAGAAAATTAAATATGAAATTGTAGAGAATGAAATGTGAGATTAGATAAATTATAAATATAAAAAAGCACAACTAATCTTTATTTTTTTGGTAAGTAGTTAAACTAATCCTTGTCCAACTAGACAATTATAGATACAAAAAAAAGAGGTAAAAATATAAGAATTGTGAGATAATTTGGTTAGAAACAAGCATGTAATGTAAAACAAAATATTTTACATTTGTTAAAAAAAAAAAATTTAAGAGATGAAAGATTTGAGGGTTTTAGTCATCATCATATCACAATATTATAAGATATAAAATGTCATACCGTTTAAACTATATATTGTCACTTAAATATGAAAACATTATTAGCACAACACAAATAGTTTTTTTCTATGGCTCCTCCAGCTCAGCTTAGCATTAACAATGTTCTTTATGCAGTTGCATCAACTCCAAAACAGAGTTTTATTCTTCAATTTTTATCTTCTCACTTTTTCATCGTACCAAACGGAGCATAAGTTAATTACAATTAACTATAATTATAACTAATCATGGTTAGCTTAGGTCTGAACCAACTTTGTATATAAATAGTTGATGTAATCACACTTTTTGGAATGTAATGAGAATCCTATTTAAATTGCTTTGTCTTCTTCTTCTTCAAACACATGCATTATTATTCCAATAATAATTGGATACGTAACCTAAAACATAAATGAGACATACAAAATTTCAATAGAGTAATTTAACTAATGACCATCAACCTTGGTGTTGAACCTTAAAGTTGCTAGTTCCAACATCATCGTCATCTCTTTTAAATAGTGCATAAAAAAAAAGAAGAAAAATATAGACAAAAAAAGTATACGGGGATGTCAGTCTAATAATTTGAAAAGAAGGACCGACAAATGTAAATTTATCAAGCCCACATTTTCCCATAGACCGAAACCCGACCCTACAAAAATCCCAGAACCTCTAAGATGCCCACTTTCCCGCCCACTAAAACCTCCCAACTCTCTCTCTCCTGTTCGCCATCACCTTCTTCACATCAATTCCTCCACAACAAACCCTTTAACCTCCCTGTAATTACCCCCCAATTCAAGCCCCCTTTCAATGTCTCTCCACCTTTGCACCTTTCGCTGCCCAGTCAGTCACGTGTTCTCCCTCTCTCTGTAAGTGGGGTTTCTCTTTATCTTTTTCCCCCTCTGGTTCCCGAGAAAATGTAAGAAAAGAAAACACATTTGTGATCTTCTTTAGCAAGCTTCATTGAACTTATTTTATCATATTTGTTTACCCTCCTTCATTTTTTTTTCTTCTTAATCGGCAGCTAAATTCTGTTTGTGTAACAATTTTTGCAACTAATGTTTACGAAAATTAAGAAAATTAAATTGAAACCTTATTTGTATGTATTCGCCTTCATCAACATTAAAAATATTTTGTGTATAAATGGAGTAATTAATGTTTTGAATTTCATTGTTCAGGTCTTTTAAAAGACAGATTTAGGAATATGAACGATGGGTAGATTAGGCGTTGGAACGAGGAGAAACAACACAATGCGCATATAAAGGTCTGATTGCACTTTTGTACCTTACGGAGTTATATATGAAATGCAAATATAAAGAAGTTTTTGATTATACGAAATCTAGCATATTTTTCTTGTTGTGGCGACATAACTATAGTCTATATCTCCAATGGGGGTGTATGTTTTTTAACTTGCGGATGAGCAGGTTGTAATTTAGTTGTCTTACTGTGTTCTCGGGGCTCTTTTCGATATACACATACCTCGACAGTGGGAAAAATTGATCTCTTTATGTAGATATGTCAGTCCATTGGCAAGGATTGGCTATACGGTGGAGACTGATTTGGTTATTATGTAACCAGGTTACGAAAGTGGAAACTAATATGACTAAAGATGTCAAGATGTACACTCATTATTGTTTACACACGATCACGTATAGGAGTAAGAAGAGTGAAACTCGCTAAAAATATCGAGGACTTGTAGATGTGAGTTCTGCACATGCCAAGTTATCTTACGTTTTTAGTTAAAATGGTGCTTATTGGGAAGAAAAATTGATGGTAAAGGATTTGGGATCACAGTAGGAACAAGACACCCTCAAAACAAGGCTTTGTGTGTTGCTAGTTGTTCTTCACAAGGTTCTCTGCTATTAAACAAGTGTAAGGGAAAGAGCTCTCCCCTCAATTTAAATTTGTCTACTGAGGGTTTACTCTTTATGTTGCACAGGTCTGCACAACAAATAGGTTGCTATGAGCTAGCATGAAACTCCTGGCTGCGCAGTAGCACAACACAATGCATCAATGAATAGGTTATATTATTTGAACAGGTTCTTGATTTTTCCAGGTTTTGGGTGGCTTGCTATCGTTAAGGATATGTCATTTAGATCAAGTGTTACATTCAAAGTTTTCCTTGTTTTGGTTCGGGAGTTGCATTGAATTACATCAGTCTCTGAGTTTGATCCCTTTGCCAAAAAGACATTATACTTCAAGTGCTTTCACTTTTTAATTGATATTGAAAGGAAGGCTTTGTACAGATAATTCTGTTTCTGTGAAACAGGAAAAAGCCACATGTTTTCAAACTAAGCAGATAAAGCATAACAGTTAAGGGGCCATTTCTTTTACTGTGTCATGGCATTCATAATTTCGATATGCCATTATACTAAGTACACAGACCAGCGGTGATTTTTAGGGGATAATACATGGTATTTGACTTATTATGGAGTATATTTCTGTGTTCATCCTTGAAAACAAGCGGTTGTATTGCAAATCCATGTGAAAAGACTTGGGGGAGGGGGGGGTGGTAACAAACATTGTGGTTGCAAGTGGAGTATCAGCTTTTATGGGAGGAGGAAGTAGGTAGAAATTATTTGTGGGGGCTTCATATATGGAGCCATCATGTCCATGTCAGATTGTACATGTATTGATTGACTTCATAGTGGAATGTGTTTGTTTTCTGTCACAAGTGCACGGGAAAGCAAATATTTTTAATTGTGGTGAGGGAATTGAGAGGGTAGTGTCCTATGGGAACCTGTGTTCAATGCAGTACTGGGAAGATTTGAGTTTAGTAAGCTTGTTTATTGCACAGATATAGAGGATTGTCCACACCTTGGGAGTCTAAGTCACAACCCACATGGAATACCTTAGTTCCTGTTACCATAGACTAGTTATGTACATCAGTTGTCAAGTTGTTGCATTATTAGTTTATCAATCTTTTTAACGCCATATGCTTTTTTTTTTTTTTGATAGTATTGTGTGTTGCCACACTATTTCTACTTCAACTTTAAGAACTATAAACTTGTAGCCCAGTGGGGTGAACCAAAAATTCGGATGTCTTGGTTTCTACTCTTGCGTAGGGTGCAACTTGGGCGGGTTGAGGGGTTAACACTAGCCCAACTCTAGGTATATAATCTTCAACCCTAACCCTAACCCTAACCCTAACCCTAACCCTAATTTTAACCCGACCTTAAACTGAGGTACTCATCTCGAGTATAGCCCAAGTTGAATTCGAGCTGATTTTGGGTTAAAATTCTGGTTAGATTCATTAAAGTGAATTGTGAACCGCAGTTGTAAGTTATGCTCTTGAATCTATTGATTTATATATTTATTTTTAAATATGTTCGGGTTGGATCTGATTTAATATTCAGGTGAAGCCCAATTTATATATTCAGGTTAAGCTCGAATTTAATTCAGGTTGGTGTTTTTCAGTTTAGACCCAACCCAAGTATTAAAAACCTCAACCCAAGCCCTATTTTTTTCAGGTTAGATTCGGGTTGGCCTGTCCAAGTTGCACCCTTTCTCTCGTGTGTGACTACTTGATATATGTGGTTAGCGGGTGATTTCAGGTAGAGGTGAATCAAATGTGGTCCTTGCTTTAGCGAGGTTTCTCATCACAATAAAAAATGAGAGCTATGATTTAATTAGTGTCACGTGGAAGTAATGATATTCTGTTGCTTATTGTTGTCTAAGAAGCTCAACTTCTAAGTTGATTATGGATACTCGAAATGGTGCATATTCTCACAAATAATTTAGAAGGGAGGGATTGTTCCTTTAGTCGTTGTTGATAATTTCATTTCAAAATTGTCTCATGGTTTATTTTAATCTTGTATGTGTTGAATGTGGGTTGAGCCACTTGTGATACGACATTGCTCCCAAGATGAATCTGACATGACACGACCAATTGTCAGCCCTAGTGCAAAGGTTGATATCTTTTCCATGTTTTTTGAATCCTCATTCTTATTAAAATCACTTCATATGGAGGGAGGTTTGGCATGGACCTTTACAAATTCATTGACAAAATAGGTACAAGTGTACAACACTAGAAGGGGATGTCGAACCTTACCTCTAGCCAAAAAGGCATGAAAGTTCAACCAGGTTTAAAATGCAGTTAAAATAACTTTTATTTCTTGTTAGTATACTTGTTCTGTACAACTCCTCCCCTAAACAAAGACTCATAGTTCGGATTATAATCGAAGAATTCCCAGTCGCCTAATGTCGGTGAGTATCGGTAGGTTCCTTTGAGATCAAACTTCCAGTCACACTTGTTGATTGTGTCGTTACCGCACATATAGTCATGTCTATAGGACACAAACACACCCATATTTGTTGAGCAGTTGTACATTGCTGTTGAGGCAAGAAGTCCATTCACTTGGAAATTGAACTTAAATTGCTGATTGGGTTTTAAATGCTGCAGTCTAAGGGCGTCGTTGAAGTTATAGCATCTGACACTCAGATAATTTGTATGATTATTCGTTAGGGTAACTGTCTTCAATGGACGTTTTCTCCAGCTGAAAATGGAAGCCTCGGACACAGGAACGAAGAAGAGTGCTGCAATTAGTAGAAAAGAGATATGTGTGATGGTGGTGGTGGCAGTGTTCATCGTTGCTGTGGACCTTTGTTCTTTCTTTCCTTCCTGGAACATCAAATTGCAACAGGTGAGCCATAAGTAAAATTCATCAAGTGTAAACCTTAGTGGCCTTGATAGTTTGTTGACTTTGTTCAACGTTTATCATACAAATGCAGCTTTTTCTTTAAGAACATCACATCAAGGATCAGAATTTTGTTCGGTTTCCATTCTATTTTTAAAACATTTGACAAACCAAACGCAACCAAAATACTTTGAAAACATCTCAAAACATTCTATGACATGGGAGTTTCGTTTTGGTTCTCACTGAAATTGAAGCATTTCGGTTGTTTTAGTTGAAACGAAACCAAGTTTTGAGCCTTGCATGTCGTGCAAGACATAGACACAACACCACTCATATCCACCACTTTGTATGCAAGGATTTGGATTACCTGTTTGATTCCTTTCCTCAAGGTCTCCTGATTGAAAAAGGGTTGATTGCTCTGGAGAGAGGGAGAGTACTAAGCACAATAGAGGAGAAGATGACTTATTTTTTTATGAAATATCTGTATGTGATGGGTATTTATGCATGTGGGAATCATGGTGAGCCAGTACACTGAATGCCACTAAGAAATCTTAAAACAGGTAAAAATCTTCTGTCATATTGTTGGTTTGCTAATATTAACATTTGATAGTTACCAAGTAATCAAAATATGATAAATTTAGATTTATGCCCCCATACTCTTGTTGGAATCTCGTTGGCAACAGGTAAAATATTGGTAGATCTCCAACAATAATCTCCCTTGAGCAAAAACAAAATTTTTATACAGAATGATGCCCCAATTTAGATTAGATTTAATCACTCTGATCAAAGAATAAATTTGTTGTAGTTTCAATGAATTGGAACAATTAATACAGGACCACAAAATAGTAATGACTGTAAAATCAAAACAAATTTATCGAGATCTTGCCTATTACGAAAATTAGGTCTAGCTTTGGGAGAAAATAAAAAACAATTTTCTCCATGGTTTTCCTATTTCTATTTGGGGACACTAATTCTTTCATTTTATTTCTTTTTTTAGTAAAACTTGGGAAGTTTTATATAAAGTTCATAAATTTAATAGAGATTATAAAATTCCAATTTTTTTAAATCTGTGCAATTCACAGCATTGCTGTGCTGGCCAAAATTTTTCTCAAATTTTATGACTCAAATGACATGGCAATAGCCACATCATCCTAATGGGCCCACCACATCAACATTCATCATTCAACATTCTTCCCCTAGGAAATTTTCTCTCTTACTGATTACGACTTGGCTGTTGTTTAATTCAATAATACTTGTAATGTGGATTTGTCAATAAAAAACTTACCCTATGGAGCCTGTTCCAAATTTGACTGTCACTTGGGATCACAGGACGAGAGTTCAACTTTCTTTATGTGAAAATTGAAGGTGAGTCTTCTTAGATTAACTTATTTGGAGATAAGTTCGGCAAGAAAACTTATTTGGTTATAAGTTTATTTTTTGACAAGTTTACTATTGTACCCTTATTTTTTAGAAAAACATAAACGGCATCTAATTTGCAGTCTCTTTCCCAGACGGTAAAACCCTCTAACTCTCTCACTCTAACTCTCTCACTGTAAATCGAAACTTTCCCTTCTTTTAAGCTTTGAAATCCGACAATATTTATTAAATCTTCCATCGATTCCTTTCCTGAAAACCGGTAACTGTCAATACCCAAACCAATCCTATTCAAATTTCAAAAAAGTTATATACCATAAGAGCAAAATTTGAATATACTCTTCAAAATTTAATTTGGACTCCATTGAAGAAGTTATTGTTGTTGACTCTGCATTCAAATCATCATCAACAATTTTTGGGATTCATAAAAAGATTGAAAGGTATGTGATTTTAGAAGAATGTTAATATATATTTTTGGGTTTTAGGAAATCTATTGCTTGATGTGTCGTTCTTACTGTCATATGAATTCTTTATTTTTTGCATTAATAACATTAAAATTAAGATGGATTGTTACTATAATAAAAGTGTTATGTATTTTGTTTTTTGTCATTCTTTTTGATGTGTTTGACAATTGAAATTCGTTGGTTGTATTTCTGTGAAATATATGAGGTTACTGTGTGAGGAGTTGAATAAATTTATCTCATAATTTAAATATCTTGATGTTATTGATCGGTGTTGAGTGTCCTAATTCAAACATTGACAGTGTGTTACAATTGGGAATTTTTAAAATTTTCAATTTTAGAATTGTATGTTTACTATAACCATTTGGAATTTGATATTACTGTGAATACAATATAGCCTTTGAGATGAAACTATTCATGTTAGTGTTACTAATTTAATGTGCTATGTATCTACATGTGATCATTTTTTTGTTGCTTTATGCGTTGTTCAAGACATTCAAAAACCATTGTTTCAAAGTAACATGAAATATATCATGTTACTCTATTTTAACATGAAAAATTAATTTTTTACTTTCAATGGATTGATGTGCTTAAGTACTATGGATGTTACTATGAAAATGATGTTACTGCACATGTGTTACTGATCACAACCTTTGATTTTTACTTTTAATGCACAATCTGTGGGTTACGAAAAGGAAAATATCATAAGTTTCCTCAAAAAAATGTTCAAGTTACTTTTAAACACGGTTATTTACATTCCAAAAATTGTATCATGGGGACTCAATGGATTTCCAATGGAAACAATTGTATAATGAAAAATGTAGTTACTGAATTAAAAGTCTATTATATAATTACATGTGTAAATTTTTTGTTGTTTTCTTCGTTGTTCAAGAAATTTGAAAACCATTGGTTCAAGAGTACATTGAACTTTTTCATGTTACTGTGTGATAACTGAAAAATTGAATTCATATTTTCAATGTATGCTTGTGCTTTGGGTACTGTGGATGGTACTGACAAATTGATGTTACTGTCGACATGTTACTGATCAACTCCCTTTTTTTATTTTTATTTTTAATGCACCATATGTTGTTTATGAAGAGTTCAGGAGTTGTTGTTTGATTTTAAATGTTAAAAAGGAACACATTGAATTTGCAATGGAATTGTGTATTGAAAAATGATGTTACTGAATTGTGTGTGTTTTGATGTTACTAACCTGATGTTACTATATTTACATCATGTAATTTGGTGGAACTGTTAATGTTACTTTTGCACAAAATTTTTCATAATTGGTTTATATCCATTATGCTTGCTTGGTATCATGTTACTATATTATGTATGTTACTATTCTATATGTTACCATATGTTGTGTGTTATTATTTTGTATCATGATACTATATGTTTGTGTAGGATATTGATATTACAATTGTCCTATATATTCATATTGATATTACAACGTCATATTACAGGTTGATGACAATCATAGGAAATAGAAAAGAAATTGAAACCAACACAATTTAACGTTCTACGAATACATATGATGACTGCATTCATAAACCATAGGAATGCATGGACTGTTGAAGACTACAAGACAAGTTCAAGATTGAAAAAAAGATACAAAAAAAATAAAAATTGGTGATGTTGTAAAGCTATTCATTCTTTAGCTACTTGTAAGCTCGATTAGAAGTTGGTTGTAATTGTTTATTGAGTGATACTTAGTTTAAATGGAGTATTCAAGCATGTAGAATTATGGTTTGGATGTTACACCTTGATATTAATTCGATATGTTGATGTAAGTTTGAGAATTTGTTTGTAATGGAATGTTTGGAAAACAAAGGAAATTCTGTCCAATTTGTAAGTGCAACAGTAACTCAAACAGTAACGTGTTAAAAAATGTTTCAACCAATATAACTATTCAATTTTAGAATGCTAAAATTGTGTTGTATGTGGAATTGATATGTTAAAATCTGTTGTAATTATTTATTATCTAGTGAATTTGTAATATTATTGTACGATTGGTTACTGTATGTAATGATCACTAAATAGTAATCTTGGCAGTAACATCATTAGTAACACGGAGTCTCGCGACTATTTCTATCACCTTCAAACCTCCTGTCAAACATAAAAACTTGTTATTCAAAAGTATAACATATTAAAATTGATTAAGAATTTGAATTGATAAGAAAAACTTGTGATCTGAATTAATTCGTTAAGTAGGCTTCTATATATAGCTAGCAGAGTATATACATTTAATATATTCTTTATTTAATTATTAGGATTTTTAATGAAAAATGATTTTCATATATAACTCAAACTAAGGTTTCTATATATACTTTAAAGATTTAACCTATTGGATTTTTTATAATTGGATAAAACTAACACTGTTAGGGATAATATTGAGATTTAAAAAAATAAGTGGACTTAAGTACGTACATATAAGTTTAAACAGGAACTTAGACTCTAATAAGTTTCCTTATCGGACTTATCTCCAAACAAGTTCACATAGGAGGACCGATCTTCAAATTTCTCTTTTTTTATTCTTCACGGTTAGGCCCATGTTTTGAGGCCTTTTTTGGATTATTTTACAAAAAAATAATGCTTAAGAGTATGTGAGTAAATGAGTTGTATTAGGTTGGATTTGTATCGTATTTAAATTAGTGTGTTAAAATTTATTTAACTCATATTCGATCTATTTATAATTATGTTTGTATCATGTTTACTAGGATAGTTGATGTGTGTAAGTTATATTCATTCTATAGTCACTTAAACTTATTAAAATTAATTATTTTAAAATCAATTTTAAGTTGAATTTATTAATTATATCTAAAATGAGAAGTTGGTATAGGCAAAAAAAGGGAAACAAATTATTTGCAAGAGTTTACGTGATTTAAGAACAACCACTTATTTCTCGTGTAGTTTTAAACTAATTAACTATAATTGTAATAATTTTCGGAATTGCAAGGTAAAAAGATAAAAAAATCAAACGCACGGCAGCCACCTCCCCCAAGCACCCACCCACAGCCACCGCGCTACCATCAAACCCCCAATTCCACCGCCCACAGGACGCATGACCACCTCTCGGAACCCATGTCTCCGAGACGTACCCATTAATTACTAGTTTCGAGGTTGGGTTTCCTTCCTTCAATTGGGGTTGGTTCTATTTCTACCTGCTGTTGCTACCTGGCGTGGCTGCCCATTTCGATGATGTTGGGTGTCTCTGAACTCCAAAATTGAGATTGCTAGTCGGTGTGGTTGTTTGTGGGGGTTCGACTTGTCACGATTGTTGGGCGGTATTGTGCTGATGCTTTGCTGATTTGGTGTTTTCTATGTCAGGTGGGCGGTGCCGTTGTGCTGTGTGATGGTGGTGGAAAGAGAGATGCATAGAGGGTGGCCGTGGAGGTGGGAGGTTAGGCTACGATCGAGACGTGACAATGACTTGTAGATGGAAAATTCGATCCATTCGACAAAAGATGAATACACTCCACACTGGGGGCGGAGCCAGAAAATCTTTGTAGGATAGGGACTTAATTTTTTTTTTATCCTCATTGATAAGATTAAGATAATAAATTTATTATCAATATTATATTTAATACTTAAAAAATTTACTTTACATAAAAGGATCAAAAATTGTTATACATATTTTCTATAAGCAAAAAGTGAGTTAAGAAATCAATTATTAATAAAAAATTAAAGTTAATTATAATCATTTATAATTAATTTTGACCATTTTTAAATTTTAAAAAATAGTACATGATAACTTAATTATCAATGTTATTGAAAAAATATATATATATATATTTTGGTCTAAGGTCACATTATTAATTACCTATTTATCACCTATTCGGTTACGCAATCAAGTTTTCACAAACGTCATAGCTTAAAATGTTCTCTCTACATTGGTTGGGGCTCTTAATTCTTTTATAGACCAATAAGATGATCTTATATTTTATTATACTAACAATGCATGACGTACGTTGCACGTGAATAGTTTTATATATAAAAATTAATAAAATATATTAGGTATATGTGCAGTTGAATTAAATACCATCTCAAATTTACTAAACTTAATTTTTTATTGTTCATAATCTATTATACAACTATGAAAATTTTGTATGTTTCCAAATTTTTTTGTTATAATTAAAAAAAAAGAAATACTAAAAGTTCTATTTTTTTGAATTTTGTAATTGAGATTGATTTGTTAGTGATGTTTAAAAAATTAATTTTTTTGAAATTCATTTGATTATGATTTCACTTATAATTCCTTAAATAAAATAAAAGTAATTGTCAATATACTAATCACATTGGAACCTTACTGTAATTAGGAATTAGTTATGTCAATTGGAATAAGATTTAATATACTACTCTATAATATATATTATTAAGCATACGAAAATTCTAAAAAAATTAAGTTTTAATTAAAATACACTACAATATTTATTTTTACATAAAATCTTAGTACAACTTAAAAAATTTATTGTGACTAAAGAATTATATTGATATAACATAAATTAATTTTAAAAAATTATTTGTATGATTATTTTTTATCTCATAAATAAAAAAGTTAAATTTTTGATAAAAAAATATACATATGCAGACATAATATTATCTCTGCATATGACATGAGTAATATTAAATTGATAGAATTTTTGAAAGTTTTTTGAACACTTTATTGAAAATATAATGATGCATATTTTTTTAAGGGTAATATAATCAATCAAAACATTTTATAGAAACTAATTAAATAATTAAAAAAGATGTTATAGATAATTTAGAAATTTAAAGACATAAGAATATGATAGTAATTTAGATATTTAATTGTGAAATGATAGAGTAATCTTTGTAATACTTTATAAGGGTAAAATAGAGATTCAAAAATTTTTCATCTTAAGGTATTTTTATTAGTAGTATAGAATAGATAGATAATAATCATAATTTTTATAAAATATCAAAATAATCTTAAAATATCTAAAATTTATCTGAATATGTCTATTACGTGTTTGAAATAATAATAATACAAGGTGGACAAATCTAAATATGTTACTTTTTAAAAAACACTCAAGGTGGACACGGTCTAACTTGGTTCCACCCATGCTAAAGCTCAGAATAAACCTACGTCAGATGAGTACACTTTGACATCAAATGAGTAATATTAGATTGATAAAATTTTTGAAGATTTTTTGAACGTTTCATTGAAAATTATAGTGATTCATATATTTTTTAAGGGTAATGTAATTAATTAAAAAGTTTCATAAATACTGATATTTATACATAGTAAATAGGGAATTAAAAGTAATATTAGGGGTAATTTAGAGATTTAAATGTAAGTTTATGATGGTAGTTTAGATAATTAACTACAAAAGGATAGTGGTATTTAAATTTTTTTTATAAGAATAAAATAGTGAATAAAAAGTTTTTCATGTTAAGACAAAAGTTTCATTCTTTATTAGTAGTAGAGATAGAAAAAAAAACATATATATAAGCATAATATTGTCTTTATATGTGAAAAGATTAATTATCTATTAATGAAATTTTTGAACACTTTATTGAAAATTATAGTGATTCATATTTTTTTTAAGGGTAACATAGGTAATTAAAATTTTTCATAAATATTGATATTGATATTTATAAAAAGATAATAGAGAATTAAAAAAGATTTTAGAGGATAATTTGGAGATTTAAATACATAAGAGTATAGTTGTAATTTAGATATTTAACTATAGAAAGATAGTGTGATATTTAAACTTCTTTGTAAGAGTAAAATAGTAAATCAAAAATTTTTCACTTAAAATATTTTTGTTAGTAGTATATAGGTGAATGGGTGTGCTAATTTTTCTAATTGTACAAGTTAAAATATTTATGCATTCAATTAAATTTTTCTATGTAATTTTTATTTGTGGAATAGGTGGTCAGTTCAAATATATTTGCTATCCACACTAATATGTTTCATATATTACTTTTGTAGCGGTCTTTTAATTTGTATGCCTTTTAATTTTGACTTTTTTTTTAGTTACGTAGTGCCTTCAGATACGGACAATTATTAGTAATATTATAAGCGATCTAATTAATTTACTTAGCTATTTAAAAACTTATAAAATAAATTAATAATTAAATTTAGTAACAATTAAAATATAATTAATTATTCGATACTTAATTTATTATTTATCTTATAATTCACATTTTTTATAAAAAATATTATTTAAATTTATTTATGTGCAACATATATCGTGTATTACGAATATAGATACATACACTAACGGTAATTCGTGCCTGAAGGTACAATGCAACGTGAAGTGGTGGATTAAGGAGAAAATTTAATGTGAATAATTTTAAGAGGCATGTCGGTAGTCATTAAATGAGTCTATTTGAGACCAGTCAGATGAGTTTATTAAAGTTTGTCATGTTTTATGGGTGGTGGTCATGGGTGGCTGTGGGGGTTGTTTGTGTTGGCTACCCTTGATTCTCTCTTTCTCGCTCTCGGCAGTAGGGAGTGGGCTGCGGGGTGGGGGGATGGGAAGAGAAAAGGGGAGGCGTAGGGTGGGGTGGGAGAGAGGAGGGTAGGCGGGGGATGCCGGGATGGGTGGGTTGTGGTGGCGAGGAGAGAGTGAACGATCTGCAAGGATTAAGGAGAAAAAGAAGGGAAGGGCTTTTATGTTGAAATTTGACTTTGTTTATAAATTTTAGTATGTTAACTCTCCAATTTGGTGCGTGGGTGGGTGGGTGAAGTCAGAAGTGTTACTTAGTCAAATCACACTACTAAAAAAAATTCCCCTATAATCTAATACAAATCAGACCAATTTGTCCGAAATCATGACCAAATTCAGATGTTCCAGCCCAGTTGGTTAGTCAAAGCCAAGAAATGTAGCACTGATCCAAGGTTTTTTTTTTTTACAGGTCAAGGCTATAATATCAATGACAAGAATTTAGTAGATTGTCTTAGAATAGCAGCTAAATTAATTTGCTGAATGATCAATTTGAAGTTGATATAAGGAAAGGGAAATATGGTCCCACCAATCTTGGAAGTCAATACCTTTGCCAGCCTCTCATGCACTGTCTACATTTTTTATGCAAACTATGACCCTTCACACCACCTCAGACCCATTTTTATCTTCTCTTTGTTGCACTTGATCAATATGGACAAGAAGGAAAGTTTTCTTATGGTGATTTTCTTCCTCATTTTCTCTTGCTTGGCCTCTATTGTTGCATCATCGGACACTCTCCGACAAGGTGACGTGCTCAATTCCTCTTCCTACCTAGTTTCTGCTAAAAAGATCTTCACCTAGTTTCTACATAGAGCCCGTCTAGCCATTGTTTTTTATTGTGCAGTATTTTCTGTATCTTTCGGGTAATAATATGATTCATGCAACCATTTAAACAATAGAACTAGCCTAACCTGACATGATACTTGACTGCCACCCCTAAATAACTGGCATTATTCCGACCTTCTGACTGAATGATACGATAGGGGCTCCGGATGTCTAGGATCGCTTGAATCTGATCCGGGTTAGTTTCGATTCCTCGCTGACTGACCAGATATCCGAGAAATTTATCCGACTCCACTCTGAAAATGCACTTTACTGCGTTCAGCTTCAGCTCGTACTCCCTGAGGGTGGAGAAGGTATCTGTCAAATCTACTAGATGGTCACAGCTTTGTTTGCTCTTCACCAGCATATCGTCAATGTAGACCTCCATGGTGTTGCCGATCTGCTTTTTGAAAATTCGATTCATTAGTCTTTGGTATGTTGTCCCGGCGTTTTTTAGCCCAAACGACATCACTTTGTAACAGTAAACTCCCTTTGGAGTGATAAACGCTGTCTTTTTCTGATCCGGGGATGGAGAGGGATCTGGTGATATCCTGCTCGGGCATCCAGGACGTCCATGTGTTCATATCCGGCAGTGGCATCCACTAGCTGGTCCACCTTTGGTAGGGGGTAGTCGTCCTTAGGACATGTCTTGTTTAGATCTGTGAAGTCTACGCATACACGCCATTTTTCCCCTTTTTCTTCGCGCAAACCGTGTTAGACAGCCATTCTGGGAACTGTATCTCCCGAATGACGTTGGCCTTTAGGAGTTTATCGATTTCTTCGTTGATCGCGCGGGCGTGATGCGGGGCCATGCGTCGTAGCTTCTATTTTACTGGCTTGTGCACCGGGTCAACATGCAGCTTGTGTGTGATTATTTCGGGGTCCACTCCCATCATTTCCATTGCGTTCCAAGCGAACACGTCTGTATTTCTCCTCAGGAACTCAATCATCTCCTCATGTTCGACTGCGGGCATCGCGGTTCCAACTAAGAAGTATCTTTTTTCTTCTCCCTCCACCAAGGGCACCTTTCGGAGGTCCTCCATCGACCGTTCCGTTGGGTCAATCCGGGGGTCATCCATTCCTGGACGCCCGGACTGTGATTGCTATTTTTCCATGATCTTTTTCGGAGCTCGCCCCTTTTCTTGGGTGAAAGCTCCTGCTCTAACAGCTGAATAAAAATAATTTTTTGCGGACACTTGGTCCCCTCGGATCTCCATGATCCCCTCTGGCGTAGCGAACTTCAGTTTCTGGTGATAAGTGGAGTGCATCGCTCCCAACGCATGCAACCATGCTCATCTCATGATCACATTGTAGGGAGAGTCCGTATCAATCACGATAAACTCGGTGTTGATGGTGAAGAGACTTGTGACAACTGACAATGTGATTTTGTCTATGGGCAAGGCGAACGAGCCGTTGAATTCGATGAGGGGTGTCCTGACCTTGGTGAGGTCTTTGAGGCCAAGACCCATCCATTTTAAAGTGTCAGAGTACATCAACTCTGAGGAACTTCCGGAGTCTATCAACACCTTCTTGACGTCGAACTTACCTATCTTCAGGGTTATGACAAGGGCGTCGTTATGAGGAGTCACCACGCCTGTCAAGTCCGCGTCGGAGAACGTGATGCTAGGCTCGCCAATCTTGGCCCTTTTACTGGGCGACCCCCCATCATCCTCGGCTATCTTCCTTGTAAAAGCTACCCTCTTGAGATTGGACTCGAGTTCCTTGGACATGGGGCAATCTAGCGGACATACATGGATGACATCTATGACATTGTCTGGCTCCTCGGTCGGGGCAGGGGTGTGTCTCTCTTCCGGCCTGAGCTCTATGTATTCTTTTAAGTATCCGTCTCGGACCAATCTTTCCAAGAAAGATTTGTATACCTTGTAACTTTCGATGCGATGTCCAAAATCCCAGTGATAGGAACACCTAACCTTTTGATCACGGGTGGAGAGATCGCTCTGCATCCTGAGCGGCCACTTGAAGAATGACTCTTGTTTGATCTTATGGAGCAACTTGAAGATGGGTTCCTTGAACATAGTGTGAACTCCTTTGAACGACCCCCCGAAGGGGGTAGCAGTCCCTTTCGGGGAATATCCTTCCGCTCCCTCTCTTTTCTCTTAGGTTGGAGGGTTCTGTTTTTGCTGCTTCCCATCTCGGCCTCGATCCTAGAATACTTGTTTATCCGGGCCATCAGCTCGCCCATATTCGAGGGAGTCTTTTTGGTCAGGGATCGGTACAGGTCCGTGTCCCTTGCCAAGCCGAGCCTGAAAGACGCTGCTGCCATGACTTCCGAGCAGCCCTCTACCTCATTAACCTTTTCCAAGTACCAAATGACGTACTGGTGAAGGGTCTCGGATTCCCTCCGTCTGAGCGTTAGCAATGATCCAACGTCTTTAGGCCGCTTACTCCCCGTAATGAATCGAGCCAAGAACTGCCTCGTTAATTTCTTCCACGATCCAATGCTGTTGGGGGGAAGCGCCTCGAACCACTTCATCGCAGAGTCCCCCAAGCTCATAGGAAACACTCGGCAGAGGAACCGTTGATCTGAATGATATAGGGACATCATTTGCTTGTATTGCCTGAGGTGGGCTTCGGGATCGAACCACCCGTCATAAGTTTTGAACCTTGGCACGACGAACTTTTTTGGAACCTCCATCTCTCCGATATCCCTGGTAAAGGGTGTTTGTATGACCTCGTCTTCGACCTCATCCTGGACAGCCTTACTCTTTCTCATAGATTTCAACCGGACTTTGAAATCAATTTCCTCCCCAACGGGATGTCTTCGAGTTCATCAATAGGTCTCCCATTTTATGGGTGTCATGTGGATAGGGTTGAATCCTCTTTGGACTCATCTCCCTTCTTTCGTCTCGACAATCTTCGCCGGAGGTCGTCTAGGGCTAAAGGTCTTGCCTTCCTGGAATGGTCGTTAAGAGGGTGCTCGTTGGCTCTTGGTCGCTTTGGGGCCCTGGAGCTTTCTGCTTTGTTATTTAAATGATTCCTCAGATCCTTTGTTTCCGCCTCCCGGGCGGGGAGCCCACGAGAAAGGAATGAGTCCCTCGACCCTTCGTCGGAGGCGGCGAATTCATTGAGCAGGCTTAGGACGTTCACATTGTCCTTTTCCAACTATTGTAATCGATCCCCAAACTTTTCTTCGATCACCTTTGCCAGTTGACAAGCCAAGGGGGCGGATCCTCCTGACTTGATGCCCATACTGGTTTGAGGAGTAAGCCCTCTTGACTGAATAGAGGCATTTCTATTCCCATCAGTGTGATCCCTCTCTCCATGGTGACATGGAGCTTGTAATTCAAGACTTCTTTGCTGGAGACCTTTCCCTTTTTGTCGTGTATTCACCATGGTCACTGTTCTTTATAGAGAAAAAATTAGAAAAACTAATCGCTTCCCACAGACGGCGCCAGATTGTGCGTGCTGGATCTTGCACAATATAAACACGAGAACAGATCTCTCCCTTGGTGAACTCGAGTGAGTCAGTCGAGTGGTCAACCCTACTGCTTGGAACAGTCTGTGAGGTCCGGTGGTAATCTGAAACGATAATGGGAGACCTTCGTGGATCAACAGAATGATCCAGTAAGGTTGATGAAGGTTCCTGGAATAAAGAAAGACAAGTTAGAAGGGCGCCAGAGTGTTTTCTGGCTTATCCCCTCCGACGATCAAGTCAATTTTTGAGAGAGAGGAAGAAGAAAACACTGAGTATAAATTTGAGAAAAGGTTTCACTTTGTTTTTTTCTCTCTCTTGCCTTTTGTGAGGAGTATTTATACCTCAAATACTCATGATCACTGTCAGTGTGGTCAGTAGGTGATAATTAGATAAGGGCAACGTGCGCACTGATTCTTATGAGGAATGTCTTATCTTTTAACTGCTCAGGATCCCGAGCAATCAAGGCTGTATCATCGGCCTGCCGACTGTTTAATGAGCTCCTCTCGGCAAGGATATAATAAATGCCAAGCCTTAGAGACATTTATTACCTTTCACTTTCGAGCCTTACCGCATTAAATACTGTCTCATCAAGGAAATGATGTAATTAAATGCTTGTTTTCCCAAGTTGTGTGCCAGCAAGGGCATCCGGTCTTTTTGTCTCTGATGTGACACAATATGGCACGCGTCCATTCCCCATTGGCTATGTCCTCTGCCTTCTTGTGCCTTCTGATACCAATTGTGTAAGACGAGGTCATGATGGCTAACCTAACTTAGCCTAGGCTAGTGACCTGCACATCAATAGCCTTTGCAGGAGTAGAGAACGCCATCTTGGACGGGGTACATCTCGGTACCGAGGGGGATTGGTACATGTAGGGACCGATGTACCTATACGACCCCGAGGGATACGTGTCGGTATGTAACGTACTAGGTGTCATTGATCTCTATGAACAGTACCTCGGAGGAACAGAGACTTGTAATCCGACGGATACGTGTCGTGTTTATAGGAAAAAAATTTACTGATTCCGAGGACACGTGTCTTCATCTTGGAGTACTTGAAAATGTCCCATCAATTCCTAAGAGTGTCGATTCGCCGGGTTCCTCAGAAGATTCAAAACCTCTGTTAGAATACGATTTTTTGACTCATCCCAAGTGTTTTTGAAAATTTTTTTTAAATAAGAGTTGGTTTGAAAATAATTCTTACACTCAATTTTTTTTAAAATATCAATTAACCTGACATTTTTAGAATTAAAATATTAATTGACCTGACTTGTTCTTGTCTAAAAAAGTCAGATTAACCGACATTTTTAAGCTTCGACAGTCACATTCCAGGACATTTCAATTAAAAACGCCTGACGTTTTTAACCTGCACCCCAATTTTTCCCTCCTCTATTCTTTCCTTTCTCTTATTTTCTCTTCTTCCCCCCCATTTGAGCTCTAACGTTTTCAGGCGAGAGACTCACCATCTACACCCCCCCCCCCATCGCAGCACCACCCATATTTTCTCTTCTTACCCCCATTTGAGCTCTAACGTTTTCAGGCGAGAGACTTACCATCTGCACTCCCCCCATCGCAGCACCACCCAACCATCGAAGCCCCAAATCCCAGCACCACCACCACTATCGAAGCCCGCCCCATCACCACCCAGCACTACCTACCATCTGAAAGGCCCACCCCAGCACCACTATCACCACCACCAGTCCCAGGCCCATCCCCAGCACCAAAATCCCCCAATCTGCACCACTGTTCCTCCATTGCACCTTTGACAGCGCCTCCACCACATCCGGTGAGAACTCTTTGTTTATTGAATGAAAAATATTGAAATTATGTGAAATGATTGAAATATAGAAATTCTATAAACTGACGTTTTTAGTTGAACCAAATCCAATTTATTTCCCTCTTCTTTCCTTCTCCATTATTTCCTTCTTCCCCCAAAATCTCTGTGCCCTAACTTCATTTAGGCGACCCAGCAGCGACCACCACCACCCCTACACCTCTTTCAGGCGAACCACCTCCTTCAGGCGAGAAAGGTTAGGTTTTTCTTTTTAACTCTTGTATTGGTTATTAAACTTGCTGTGAAGTTTAAGAATTCTTTAGTTTTCATGTTTATTTAGAAAAATTAGTTGTTTACTTAATTTACAAATTGATTGTTTTAATTTCTAGTTGTGATTCAGATTTTGAGCATTTTATAATGTAGAACTGATCTATTGAATGGAAAATGTGGCTGTTTTGTTACTTTTTTTGGAAAATGGGAGACTTGAAGAGTGTTCAGTGCCTAATTTTCTGAAAAAAAATTGGCTAAGGAAAAGAAATTAGATTAGCAGGGCTAATACTTTAAACGAAATTGGGCTAAATGATAGTTGCTGGTCATATGCAAGAAGCGAATATCCACTTATGGGTTGGCTGCTGAAAGTGTGGTGGGAGAAGTAAATCCAAGTTTTGCTGCACCCTCCGAAGTTACCCATGAATCTCCCCTGAACTATTTTTTCTTTGATAGGTCTTTCCTTAAAAAATAATTACTTGTGTGATGCATCTGCCTTTGTGTTTCTAAAATATTGCGAATTCTAAGATTACTACTTGATATTTCTTTCATGTGGAGATTTTTTGGTGGTTTTTTGTGTGTGGGTTCCATGTTCTATGTAATTAAGGAAAGCACAGACCTCCATATGTACTTGATATGATAGCGTGGGAATGGAATGACTGTTTGTATGTTCATTGAGGTCAGTCAATTTTTAGCTCACACTCGAATACATGGGCCCACGACTGTATTCTGCTTTGGGTATGGAGTAGAAGTTTGTATGTTCATAAAGCGTGGCTGATTTGGCCTTCTGTTGTAAATGACTCCATCCATGAAGAGTAAGCTTTCTGCTCTGGGTGTAGAGTGGATGACTATTTAGCATTGGGAGTGGGCAAACATTGGCACTTGTTGTAAGTGCCTGAGCCCAGGACTAATAAGCATTCTGCTTTGGGCATTTAGTGGAGCATTTTATAGAGTCCTCAAACACTAGCACTTGGTTGTGAATGCTTTAGTCCAAAGCTAATAAGCAACATGATGATTAATTGTTAAGCAATCATACTTCTGTATGGACAAAGGAAGCATTATGCTGTCTTGGCATGTCTGATTTTTTTGTTCACTTGTGCCATTTTGTGTGGTGTGCCTGAATCTGATGGGGGCAAATTTTTTCTTTCATGAGACATCGAGGGGCCCTTCTTGGAGTAAATCACTTGGCATACAATATGACAATTATAAGGATGCATAAAATCTGTGTTTTCAAAGAATATGACAATCAAGGTTTATCTATTATTGATAATTCTAGTGTCCTGATTGCAGTATATTTTGCATGGATATTGAGTGAATATTGAAATTGTTTTTGAGTTTCAAACTGGCCACTTTTCTTTTTCGTGGTCGGGGTTTTTGTTTTGAGAATAATGAGTTGAGTTTCTGTGGGGCATTCAGGAGTTTTGCCTCACAAGATGATTTATGGAGCTGAACTGAATGTCAATATTACTATTGTTAGAAGTCTCATCTCATGTGTTGCTTCTGCCCTTTGGTTTTTTCAATTAGCAGCCAAACAAAACATATGATACACGCCTTTTTGATAGTCCGCTAGAGATTATTTTACATCTCTATGTCCCTCCCCCTCTATGCCACTTCTGTTTTGGAAGAACAAGTTGGTTTGTAAATTGTTCAACGAATTGCCAGTGCGGAACAAATTTAAAACATGAAGTTTCTGTTAGATTTATTTCAGCTTGATGATGAGTGCTCGGTGATATTCATGAGTTAATTCCATGTTGCTTAAACTTAAATCAGTAATTTATTTTGTTATATTTGTTTGTGGCAGGTGTGGAAGGTACAAGACAATTGTGTTATTGAATTCATGCGACAATTGTGTATATACAACATGGATCCTTCTTGCTACTTTTAAGTATGCTAACGAAGCGAATTTGTATTTCGGTCTTTACGCGCCTCACTCACCCAAATTCTTCATATTTGATTCTTCAGTATTCAACGTCCTCTGCTCAAACCCTCTCAAAATCCGACCGGCAAACTACAAAATTACTTGTTTACTGCAACTCACAGATAACCAAAAATGGCCGAAACGGCAATATCAAAGAAGCCGTGTCGATTTTCAATCGCATGCCAACCAAAAATGTTATCTCTTGGACCGCAATGCTCACTGCATATGCTGAGAATGGGCAAATTCAGATGGCCCGTAAAGTATTCGATGAAATACCCCAAAAAAGTGTCGCATCGTGGAACGCTATGATCACTGCTTATATAAAAAACAGAGTTGGGATTGATGATGTTTTTGATTTATTTTTGAAAATGCCGATACGAAATGAGGTGTCTTATGCTGCAATGGTTACAGGTTTTGTTAATATAGGAATGTTTGATAAGGCTGAAGAACTGTATGCTGAGATGCCTAGGAATTGGCGTAATCCTGTTTGTTCAAATGCTTTAATAAATGGGTATTTGAAGATGGGGAAATTGGATCAGGCGGTTAGGGTTTTTGAGGGCATGGTGGAGAAAGATGTGGTTTCTTGGAGCTCAATGGTTGATGGGTACTGTAGAAATGGAAGACTTGGTGAAGCTAGAGTGTTATTTGATAGGATGGAAGAGAAAAACGTGGTTACTTGGACTGCTATGATTAATGGCTATGTGAAAATGGGGTGTTTCGAAGATGGGTTTGGATTGTTTGTGCAGATGAGACGGGAAGATGTTGTAAAGGTTGTCTCGAATACACTGACCGTAGTTTTTGAAGCTTGTGGAAGACTCGGTAGATATGAAGAAGGGTGTCAAGTGCATGGTTTGGTTTTGCGTATGGGATTTGAGTTTGATTTTTTCTTAGGCAATTCTGTTCTTAGTATGTATTGTAAGTTTGGTTGTATAGATGCGGCTAATAATGTATTTTGCACGATGAAGGAGAGAGATGTGGTTTCTTGGAATTCTCTAATTGTTGGTTATGTTCAGGCGGAAGAAATTGAAGAGGCTTATAAACTTTTCAAGGAAGTACCAGATAAAGATGTAGTTTCTTGGACGACCATGATTACTGGGTTTTCTAGTAGAGGGATGACTGGGAAATCCATTGAGTTGTTTAAAATGATGCCAGAGAAAGATGATGTTGCTTGGACTGCTCTTATTTCAGGGTTTGTGAACAATGGAGAATATGAGGAGGCTATCTGTTGGTTCATTGATATGCTTCAGCAAGCGGTCAGACCAAACCCTCTTACCCTAAGTAGTGTGCTCAGTGCTTCAGCTGGTTTGGCTACATTAAACCAAGGCTTGCAAGTACATGCTCATGTTGTGAAAATGGATATGGAACTAGATTTGTCCGTCCTAAATTCACTGATCTCGATGTATTCTAAGTGTGGAAGTGTAAATGATGCCTATAAGACCTTCCAAACCATCCCTTCCCCAAATATTGTTTCTTTTAACTCGATAATTACTGGATTTGCCCAAAATGGGCATGGGAAAGAAGCACTTAATTTTTTTAAGAAAATGCTAGACGAATGCCTGGAACCCAACGAGATTACCTTTCTAGGCGTTCTTTCAACCTGTACTCATATGGGAATGGTAGAAGAAGGATGGAAGTACTTCAAATCCATGAGATACTCATATAAGATTGAACCAGGGCTTGATCACTATGCATGCATGGTTGATCTCCTCGGGAGGGCTGGTTTGCTGGATGAAGCAATTAATTTTATCACTTCAATGCCATTGGAGCCCCATTCTGGGGTTTGGGGTGCTCTTCTTGGTGCAAGCAGGAACCATGTGCAGCTTGACCTTGCTAAACTTGCAGCTCAACATCTTTCTGAATTGGAGCCCCACAATGCGGCCCCTTATGTAGTTTTGTCTGACCTGTACTCTATTTCAGGGAACATGAAGGATGAGGAACAAGTTAGAATAGCTAAGAAATTGAAAGGGATAAAGAAAAGTCCAGGTTGTAGTTGGATTATGGTGCAGGACAAGGTTAACTTGTTCCTTTCAGGAGACCGATCTCATGTAAAGTTTGAAGAGATCAAAAGCACATTATGGACAATTTTGGATGAAATGAGACGGTAAGATTATTGTAGATTTTAAACAAAATGGATGTTTTCTTCGATACTCTATTTTGGCAAACATAAATGGAAGCCAACCATGTACTGGATCAGAAGCAAATACCAAAAAGGTTGTTGGGACATAGTAAGTGAATTGATCTGTGTTTTAGTTTTTGGTGAAGTTTACTTAATGATCAATCTGCTCTCTGACCTTTATTGTATGGTTTCAGCGGTTACATGGCTCTAGAGTATGCCATGGAGGGCATTTTCTCAATCAAATCTGATGTCTGCAGTTTTGGAGTTTTGATGCTTGAAATCCTGAGTGGTCGGAAGAACAGTAGCTTCTACCATGTTGATCGCCCGCTCAATCTAGTGGGATATGTAAGTAATATAACACTCACTTCAATTTTGCTTCTCTCTATAGTTACAATTACATGACAAGTTAACACAAATTGAACGAGACAAAAATGAATTGAGTTTGGGATTTTGAAGTGTGAACAGGTTGACACAATTAACATGTTTATTAAACAGGTTGCATCAGGGTTTTTAACTGACCACGTTGAACATGTTTATGACACAAGCACAAGGATAGTTCATAACTGGAATATGATCTACCACATGAATATAGATCATGGAGTCTGTCTTACCTTTGTTTTTTAATTACATATCAAATTTTGTTTATGTATTCTTCACGTAATAGTATGATCTGTTCAAGCCATTTATCCCATAGAACTGCCCTACGCAGACATGTTATTTATTATATGACTTATATACATTGATTGTGTTACTTCAGCTGCATAACAGTTGACAAACATAAACCATTTTGAGACTACTCGATTGCCACCCCTAAAAACGTGCTTTCCAACATTCTAACTGGGCAATTCTTTCTGCTGCAGGCATGGGAGCTATGGCAGAAAGATGCTGCACTGGAGCTGATGGATCCAATGCTAAGTGGTTTATGTATCACAGAGCAACTGAGAATTAGATGTATTCACATAGGCCTTCTATGTGTAGAAGATCGCGCACTTGATTGGCCTGCCATGCCAGATGTTATTTCCATGTTAACAAATGACAGTATGACACTGCCAATGCCAAGAAAACCGGGATTTTTGCAAGCAATGCGGTTGAAGAAGATTTACCTGGAAATGATCAGCCAGAGAAATATTCAGTGAATGGGCTCTCCATTTCTGCAATGGATGGAAGATAGGGGTATGGCGTTTTGTTACTTCGTTTAGAAAGCTAATTGTAGTAAAGCTTTTATGGATCAGATAAATCACATATGCACATAAACATGAATCTCCTTGTCGGGTAGCGGTATGTTTAAGCGGTGAAAGTCAAGTTCTAGCGCACGACGAAATCCTATCTTTCGGGCTAAGTTAGTTACGGATATCTTTCCTGTTTAAATAGTGCAAGCGGATCATAGTGATAAAAAAAAATGTGGATTACCACAGGTTACCGGTTATGTCACTGAGAGAGTTTGTTAGTGTGTTTGTGCCATTAGTTCTTGGGGACTACAGGTGATGTCACTTTCACCACAAAAATCCACTTTACTCTGAGTAGTTTATTTTTCGCATGTTTATCAAGTTTGGCTTTAAATAAGCAATCATGGACTCCTCCTAATTGATCAAATATGATTTTGAATCTTCTCCAATATGTTTTGTCTCAATTTTCGTACATGATTTATCTAAAAATCAAGTACGACCCATTGTATTGAAGTGGGTCTACTAATAAACGGTTGGTGATTAATGTGAAATTTACATAAAGTCTCTTTAAAGAGATCAGGAAGATGAGGTTATTCTACTTTGTAAACAATGTTTATTTCGTACTTGACTTACGAGCTTGCATAGTACTGGCTCCTATCTCTAAAGAGATTTATTCACTCTACTCGTTGTCTTCTAAACGAGCATTAAAGTGAACGAGTAAAGCCTTCCATTTAGTGGCTTCTCCCCTTTACGCTAACCCTACTCTTTCATTTTTGCTTAAGCTTCTTTGGTTTGGAGATAAATTGATTAGATACTTGAAAACTATAATCTTTTCCATGAATAGCTAGTTCGAAAAAGATTTGGCCATTCAATCTTGTCAACTAATTGACATCAAAATTGGAAAAAGAGATACGAATGAAAGAAATATCTAATCGATGAAAGAAATGAAACCATTCTTTTTCAATAGAGGTATGGGAAATAATTGGGGGCAATGAAGTAAGTGAAATTATTGGATTTTGCGAGTTGTTCCAACCACGGTTGAATGTGATTTTAAGAGACGAACGAGAATGAATACCACATAGAAGAGCCAACACCAAATCCCATGAAGTATACTATGTGCCAGTAATTTCCAAGTAGCACTAACCATTGACAAAAAAATAGGTATATTGAAGAACTTTTCGAGGGTCTTGGTTGAGAATCTAAGACTCTCATAGATGGTAGAACATAGAGAATATTGTTTGATGTTTAGAAAATTAGCAATTTTGTTTGAAGATGGGGGTGAGAATGTTTTCCACTTTAATATTTTTTTTTTTACCCGCAACAATATATAATTATTTCAATCAATCACCAATGACTATAACAAGAACAATTCTTTTATAGTCAAGAAAAAAATACTCATCAATGAGTAAAGAAAACTCCGAAAAAGAATAACAATTGAACCCTCAAAGAAAGGGATATAAGAAATCAAGTTTTACTTGAGACTAAGATTGATCACTTCATATTTAATGATAAAATTTTAAAAGAATCAATAATAATCATCCAATTAAAGAACAAATTTGAAACACTGATCGATCAACCTCTCCATATATTAGATTACACGTGCATGTTTATGGCTAAAAAGTCACCAAATGTTCATAATTAAGGAGCGAAAAAAAAGAAGTGGAATCGCTCAAACCAATGATCAAAATTTTGTTTCGGTCTATTGTTTCAGTCACTTAGAAAACGAAAAAGTTTCGATGTGTTTTGGAAATATTTCGATGTGTTTTGGAAAATAAATTGAAAAAATAAAAAATTTAAGAATTATTTTTTTAAAATATTGGTCGAAATATACCAAAATATCTTGAAACATTCAGAAATAAATGTGCAAATATATCAAAATATAACAAAATATTTCGAAACATTATGAAATACCTCGAAGTATTAGAATTTCGATTTCATCAATGATTCATTTTGATTTCCTTAAAAATAAAAATATTTTAGATGCTTTGACGATTTTGAAACAATACTTTATTCCCCGCCTGGAACAACTTTGTTGAATTCTTACAAATTACAATCATATTCTTTTCTTCCTCCACATGGTTAGTATTATTCCATTCCAAGTACCCCACAATTTTTTAAATTCTTTTTTTACTATTTTTTTATGATTTAAAAATTTTTAAGGTTAAAAGTTATAGATTATTGGTCCCTCCACAAATTTTCCTTTTTCACACTATAAGTTTTATGTCAAAATTGGAGTTTTATTTCTCATATTCACCCCTTATCGCATGGTTTCTCTTTTAATATAGATGTATTAGCAATAACCCCATGTTTGAATATATTTTTTAACATCCAAAATTAAACATTAATCGTACAATATTTAAAATCTATTTTTATTTTTTTCCTTTAATTATGTAATTTAAAATTAAATGAACAAAAAATAAAATAAGACAAAGGTAAGGGAGAAAAAAAAAAGTATACGTGTGAATTGATGAGATCGTCCAACATTGGGAGTCATGCAATGAAAATAATGTTTTTGAGTATAAAAAGAGTGGGATGAATTTTATGTCATTAAATCAAAATAGATGAAAATTGAATTAATTTGGATCATTGTTAGATTTTTATAAATTAAAAATTCAATTTTTAATTAAAATATTAAATAAATTTATTTTTATGATCATAGAAATCCGTCACTAACTTTTTTATTTTTCGGCCTATAGATGCATTGTAGGTCATTGCCCATAGGCCCAAAAAAAAAAAAAATCAATCAAAAATTGTTATTTAAACTTAAAGTATAAAATTAAAATATGTATTAGATAATCACAATCATTAAATCAATAGTGAGTTTTAAATTTATTTTTTAACTCTACGTAGCATTGTTTATAAATCAAAGCAATTAATTACTGTTAACTTAATTAATTATTATCATTGATTTCATTGTAAGTTTCAGTATTTATTAAATTTAATTATTTATTCGATGATTATAATTAATCACGACAGAAAATCAAATTAATATTTTAAGTATAAGTAACATTTTCATAAATCAAATTAAAAAAATCAATCACCAAACAGAACAACCCATCACCAAAAAATTGGAAAAGTAAAAAAAAAAGAAGCCAAACAGACACTGTGAACACTACTATTGAGTAATTAAGCACTAATCAAGGGAATAATCCAATTTCACGACAATTAATTAGCGATTTTGTCATTATTGCAACCGACTTTATTTATATGGATGTTTGAACTTAGATTGCAACCGACTTTCCGCCGCGAGAAAAAGCTGAGAAATCTGAAAAAACGAGGGAGAGACCCTGTTCTCTGTCTCTCTTTCTCTCTCCCTCCCTCCCTCCCTCCCTCGCACACAGACCCAAACACCACTTCGGTGCAGCAAATTGTTCTGTTAGTTACGAAAGATCCAACCAAATAGAGAATCCACCAACACATCAGAAACCCCTGTTTCTTGCCCACCTAACACACACACTCTCTCTCTCTCTCTCTCTCTCGCACACACACACACACACACACCACAAGCCATTGCATTCCCATTTAGCCACTTTTCTCACAGAGAAAGCAAAACAATATTCTTTCATTCCTTCCTTCCTTTTCTTTCCTTTGCTCCACCAACTTTCTTCCATTTAACTCCATCTTTGTATTCTCTCTCAACTATGTTCTGCAATGGCTACTCTTGGGGATATTGGGGTCTCAGCATTGATCAACATAATTGGTGCTTTTGCATTCTTGCTAGCTTTTGCTCTTCTACGAATCCAACCCATCAATGACAGGGTTTACTTTCGCAAGTGGTACATCAATGGGGCTAGAACTAGTCCCAGACACACTGGGAACTTTGTGGGGAGGTTTGTCAATCTCAATATCAGGACTTACCTTACTTTCCTCAACTGGATGCCTCAAGCTATGAAGATGAGTGAGACAGAGATTATCAATCATGCTGGCCTTGATTCTGCTGTTTTCTTAAGGATTTACACTCTTGGGTACTCGAAACTTTCTCCTTTCTTTGTTTTTTTTTCTTTTTTCTGTTAAATAAATGGTTTTGGGTGCTTTTAAAATTTCAGAAGTTGGACTTCTGAACTTGATTTTCTGTTTCATGAACAATTTGCCTTCTGGGCTGGTCGACTTTTGAATTCTTTTAGTGTTGTTGTTAGTTGAGAAAATGTTGGTTCCTAGAATTTTGGGCTAGTCAGTTATTCAATTGGGATTGGAGAAGTTTCGAATTTTTGTTTATTTTTCTGATCAATTTCTATGAAATTAGTTTGTGGAGTTTTTGTTTTTCCTCTCTTTTGCATCCCAAATTTAGTTGATTAAGGTTAAGTTGAGATTTTTTTTTGTTTTTTTGCTTTTTAGAGGCTAAGGTGAGTTAGATTAAAAGGATTATGCATAATAATGCAATACACATTCAGGCATGTTGTTATCACTGTTGGAAAATGACATGCATACATGTCAAGTTTGTATAATATTTGGGAATGGTAGTGTTTTGCATTATGGTGCTTTCCTTTCAATTTCTCTTCTTTAAATCTTTTTATTGATTTTATTCTTGACTCTTGCCAACACTTTTTGGTTGATTTTAAATTCCAAATTGTTGCCGCAGTTAAAAATATTTTGAATTTAGCTGTTTCTTCATTCTCATGATGGTTCACCCTTGAAATCTTGATCTACCAGGTTACGACCCCATAAGCAAGAAGTTACTGCTTTTTGTTGCAAATTAATTTGTAACCGAAAAGTTATGCATGACTACTATGATTTTGGTTATGCTCTAAACCTGTGTTTGGCAACTTTGAATTGGGCATTGGAACTGGAATTTCAAAAGAACCAATGCAAATGTTGTGCTAATTTGCTCTAATGCCAATTTGACGATCCCAGTTTCAAGTTGCCAAACTCAGCATCACAAAATTCATAATATTTTAGGATCAGTGGGTGCCTCGGGCCTAAGCCCAAGACGCATGAGGTGTGATCATTGTTTCCCCTTCGGTGATCTTTTGGGCCATTGGATCCATTGACTTGGATGAAATATCTGATAACAATATGCGCTTATTTAAGCTTTGGTACAAATTCCTTATATGCATATTCTATTTCTTATATTTCTGTCATTTTCTTTCTTTTTTGTCTGTTTCTCCAGCCTTCTTCATTTCTTTTAGATTTTCTATCTTTCTCTTGTATGTTATCTGTCTTATGTCCTCTCAATGTTATTTCCCCCATGATAATATAAACTGTAAATGATAGTATGTGTGCCTTCATATGGTTGAGAAGAGTTATTAGCTCTATTTAATTGCTAGACTGTAGAGAATAGAGACTAAAACTACTTAATTACTGTATCTGGTAAACTGTGAATTAAAAATATATACTTGTTATTTACAAAATGGCCCTCGCTTTGATGAAGCTTGGTTACTTTATCATGTTAAAGGTCATGCAATATCTTTGGGTGAAGCTTTGATTAATTAATGTAACTTTTTTCAGATTTTAGGGATTATGAAAAACCTTGGGGTTTTAATATTCTCCTATATGATCTTTGACAGCTTAAAGATTTTTGGGCCCATTGCTATCGTGGCACTCTTGGTTCTTATCCCAGTTAATGCATCGGGTGGTTCGCTATTTTTTCTAAAAAGAGAGTTGGTTGTCAGCAACATCGATAAGCTTTCGATATCAAATGTTCGTCCTAAATCTGTCAGGTAAGTTTTATGTCTCTATAAAAATATGATAAATTTACACAGTGCAAAATACAAGGTGATAAGTTACATGCCCCCCCACAAAGAAGAGGGAATAACACGGGAGTTTTGGCGACATACTGCAATATATGTGATTTATCTGGATATTACATCCAATGCATTAACTTCTCAAATCACCATATGTTGACTAGAAGGTGCTATATATAATTTACACTTTTGTGACTGTTAAGTGAGTCATTTGTACAAAATCAAAATGAGTTCAGTCATTTCTACCAAGGCTGTGTCAGCAATCCTCAATTAAAATTCTGTGAGATGTGCATAAAACTGTTACTCGTCCAAGATAAGTGATGAGCCTGTGCATTGACCTTATGTTAGATAATTCTTAGTAATACTAGAAGATGCATCTATGTAAGATGACAATATAGTTGATGGCTGGGAAGCATGGACACTTTATTTTGGTTAACGTGCTAGTGTCGGACGTTGGGGACACAGACCCGCTCTGGACATCCGCGGACACACCAAAATGAGTGTCTAATGTTTTTATTGTTAAATATTTTCAGGACACATTGGGGACATGTTCGGGATATATTGTAGACATGCGGCCGACACGCTGGAGAACATGTTTTGAGATTTTTTTTAAAATTGTTTTTTGAAAACTTGTCAAGTAATTGTATAATTAATGAAGTTCTTTATGTAATTTTAAAGAGATATGCGTCAAAGACATAATATAAAAAGTGCTCTAATGACTACATGAACATAGGACATGAATATAACATAATTTCTGCCAAAAATTAAATTATATGCACTAGAATAAACCTTCTATATGAAAGTAATATGATGAAAAATGAGGTTATAAAATTGGAGCTCTTTGAAATTGATGAAAATTAGGATTACGAAGTAGGATATCTTTTAAAATGAAAGCTGTAGTAGTCATCGATTGTTGAATTATGAATGTTTATAATGAATGTGTATCGGTATATGTGGTATTGTATTTTTTATTCAATATCCTATTGTAAATTGTTAGAATTAAGGACAACACAAATTGAATGATTATTATCAAAATATATTTATTTATCACATGATATTTATATATTTAATTGGTGAGTTGATCTGTTTAGTCAAATGATTATTAGATCAAAGAGGTAGGATTGAAAGAGGGGATACGCGTGGGTGGTGAGGGTGTAAGTGTGTCGCATATATATATATAACGTCTCCCTCAACGTGTCCATTTCTACTTTTTTTAAAAAACTTTTGTGTCGGCTTGTCCGTGTTGTGTCGTATCAAGCCTCACCTAAGGAAGTTACACAGACATTGGCCTCAATTTGCTTGAAAGTTTAAGTTTAGCTAAGATTTGAAGTAGTTCATTTGCCCAAAATGGTTGAAAACTTGGGTCTGCTGGTTTCATCTTCCTTCATGGGTTTAAATGACTAGCAATAAAAAATTTGTCAGTGCATTATGCAGCATTAAGATTCTTATTGGATGTAAGAGCTCTTTTGGTGAACTTGATTTACTTGTTTGTTTATATTTTTTGTCTTCTTTATAGTTTTCTTCCTTGTATATGCAAGTGTAAGAACAAAATCCAGCCTCAACAGAAGAATTGTTATGGTTCAATTTCAGGTTTTTTGTCCACATATCAATGGAGTACCTGTTCACGTTTTGGACTTGTTTCATGCTCTACAAGGAATATGATAGAGTAGCATCAATGAGGTTAAAATTTCTGGCATCTCAAGGCAGAAGGGCAGAACAATTTACTGTGAGTCAAATTTCTGTTACTTTATGTTATTCAACAAAAATTTCTAGCATGTTAATCATTGAGAAAAATCTGATTATTATCCATTCCCTCTTCATTTGTGCATTGTTGAGGCTGTTGAATTTCCTCGTTCCCCTTACCCTTCTCTGCTAGAAAAAAATATAAGCTCCAAGCCTTATTTAATTGTTCCTTCAAGACTTGGCTAAAGCGTTTAATTCTATGATTAAACAAAAGAAGACTATTTTTCCGGAGAGTTTCTTGAAAAAATGCATCAAACGTCATACAGTGAGTCAAAAACTGTGGGTGGTTGGTATGTTCAACTGCATCAAGTATATGAACCTAAGAATATCACAAATGGAGAGGCTTGCAGCAGAAGATCCTATAGAAAGAAAGATGAAGACTGACAGATTCATACACATTTAGGTGGTGAAGTCATGGTCCAAAGTATCAGCCGAGTTGTATCCGAAATGGTACCTTTTGAAATTATACTATTACACGATACATATCAACTCTGAATCTCACATGATTCGTCCGATTCGTTCGAGATGTATCTTAGTCAATCCTAAGTCGCCGAGTTTTTGTCACCGAATCAGCCGATACAGTTTTATGACGCCGCATTATGATCTGAATCTATTTTCTTTTAGGTTGTATCGTTTGATACTGCGTGTTGACACTGCAACCTATGTGTTATAGAACTCTCCGAGTTGATAGCCAATACGCGACCTTTAATGATGGGTGAAACATACTTTCGAGTTGTGAATCCATCTTCTTCTACTGTTCGAAACCCAAATTCATACTTTAGCTGTTTGATGGGAAGACTTCAGCTGGACAATGATTTTAGCAACTTTATCATTGGACTTAACAGTAATTTATCTGCTGGCACCTGAATCACACCTATTGGCTAGTTGACAATGATGACCATTCAAGAACAAGTCAGGTCTGTCAAACTTGCTAGGTTTGAAGCTCTTACAGAGGCTCAGTGACCAAATTCATTGCTTCTGGGAAATTTTGTAAAGCCCAATGGTAGATGTGAGAAGGTTCCTAAGACTTGATATGACCTATTGTTATTGAGATGATGCATGCATCACTTGAAATAGTTGTGCGTGAAAAGGGATACAAACTAAGTGTAGAGCCTCTGTGTATATAGTCAATGAGAGTTACCATAAGGACAAAAAGGTAAAAAAGGAAAACTTAATAAAATCCTAATAAACTAGGCTGCTGCTATATCTCCAACACTCCCCCTTAAGCTAGGAGCAAAAATGTCAATTAAGCCAAGCTTGACAACGGAGTTCTGAAGAATAAACAGAGTGACAGGTTTGGTAAAAATATCCGCAACCTGATCACTGGTCCCCACAAACGATGGAGTGACAATATCACTGCTAACCTTCTCCCGAAGAAAGTGAACATCAATCTCTATATGCTTCGTCCTCTCATGTACTACAAAGTCAGAAGCGAGCTGAATAACAGATCGATTATCACAATATAATGTGGAAGGAGAGGTCACTGAAAAACCCAACTCGCCAAGAATCGATCGTAGCCAGATAATCTCACACGTGCCAAGTGCCAGTGCCCGATACTCTGCCTCTGCTGACGAGCAGGAGACAACTGCCTGCTTTTTGCTCTTTTAAGAGATAAGATGAGTCCCTCGAAAAGTACAGAAACCCGTAGTAGATCGACCATCACATGCTCCCCCATAATTTGAATCTGAATAACAGGCTAGAGAACCGGTCTGAGATCCTGATACATAAAACAACCCAAGTCCAGGACAAGACTTGAGGTACCGAAGAATATGATAAACTGCATCAAGATGAGGCTGACATGACCTGTGCATGAACTGACTAACTCGGCTGACTGCGAAAGAAATGTCCGGCCTAGTATTGGCTAAGTAGATAAGTCTACCTACCAATCTTTGATAAACTGTCGGATCTTTCAACTCCTCACCTTCAGCAGTAAGCTTCAGGTTTGGAATCATGGGTGATGATGCCGGTTTGCACCCCAACATCCCAATGTCTGAAAGAAGATCCAAAACATACTTTCTTTGAGAAAGAACAACACCCCTGCCGCTACGGGCAACCTCAATCCCAAGAAAGTATCGCAGAAATCCAAGGTCCTTCACATCGAAGGCATTCCCAAGGTCTATCTTGACCTGCGCAGTCCCAGAAATATCATCACCAGTAATAATAATATCATCAACATATACCAGAAGAATGACACACTGTCCAGAAGTATTCCGTCGAATAAAGCAGGTATGATCAGAATGACACCTGGTGAACCCCAATCGTACGACTACATCATTAAAGCGAGAGAACCAGGCTCGTGGCGACTGTTTCAGTCCATAAAGAGACTTACGCAGTCGACATACCTTTCTAGCATATTCCCCCTCACCATGAAAGTCCGGTGGTGCATCCATATAAATAATCTCGTCCAGATCACCGTGAAAAAATGCATTCTTCACATCTAATTGATGAAGAGGCCAGGAGTACTTCGCAGCCAGAGAAATAATCAACCGAACAGTAGTCAATTTTGCCACGGGAGCAAATGTAGCACCAAAATCACGACTGGGTACCTGAGTAAAGCCCTTCGCCACAAGTCTAGCCTTGTGACGATCAATAGTACCATCCGCAAGAAACTTCAGTGTGTAAACCCAGCGACAGCCAACAGGCCTCACCTCTGAAGGTAAGGAGACAAGATCTCATGTATGATTACGCTGAAGAGCGTCCATCTCTGTCTGCATGGCAAGAACCTATTGGGGCTCCCGCATAGCCTCCGAAATAGAGCGAGGAACCGGCGTATCTGATAAGGCCATAGTATAAGCTCGAAATATGGGAGATAGATCACCATATGAAACATAAGTAGAGATCGGATATAAAATCCTGGTGGTCCAACCATAACGATCAACTGAACGACGATCACGCCGCGGATAACGACACCCTAAATCATACTCCTCCACTGATAATGTCTCATCAGGTAAATGAACTGGCTCAGCACCTACAATCTCATCAGTACTAACAACAGGTGCATCAATATGCTCAACAAACTGAGAAGTATTACCTGCATCGCCTGAGGTAGAGGGGACATCAGCAGAGTGATGAGAGCGAGGGCGACGAACATACACCTGCAAAGGACGAGAGACTGGTAACTCTGTACTGACAGAGATGAGTGGCTCTGAAGGAGGAGAAACAGATAACCCTGTAGGGATAATGACCAATGACTCTGACTCCTGTGGTAATGGAAAATCAAAGGGAGTATCATTAACTGGAGGGACAGACACAGGACTGGGAGAAAAATAAGGAATATGCTCAAGAAAGGTAACATCTAGACTGTGATACATACGGCGCCTGATAGGATCATAACACCGATACCCCTTAGATTGATGACAATAGCCTACAAAGATACAACGAATCGCTTTATCATCAAGTTTATGACGAGTAGGAGACCGATCCTGAACAAAACATGTGCATCCAAAAACACGAGGGGGGACCGGAAAAAGTGTCTGCTTAGGAAATAAGACCTGTAAGGGAGCCTTATGCTGAAGAACACGACTCGGCGTACGATTGCACAAAAAGTTAGAATTCAAAACAGCAAAATGCCAATAAGATTTTGGTACCCTCATGCATCTAAGCATACAACGTACCATCCCTATCAAACTCCTATTTTTCCTTTCAGCTACACTATTTTGCTTAGGAGTATATGGACAAGTGAGTTGCTGAAGAATACCCTGAGAAAAAAGGTGAGACATTAAGGCATCAGACACATATTCTTTGGCATTATCCGAACGAAGAGCACGAACAATGACATCGAATTGTATCTTAATCATTTGTAAAAACTGAGTAATTATAGGAAGTACATCAGACTTTCTATGCAAAAGATAGACCCAAGTACAACGGGTATGATCATCTATAAATGTCACATAATATTGGGCACCTGACAAAGCAGTAACGGGAGAGGGTCCCCAAATATTAGAGTGCATTAGGTCAAATGGCTTAGGTGACTGGTGCATGCGAGGAATATAACTGGCCCTAACATGTTTCGATAGGGAACATATAACACAGTCAAGTTTACCATCAACACAAGCATTGCTCAAAGCAGGAAACAACATACATAAATATTTAAAATTTGTATGTCCAAAACGGTCATGCCACAACTGAATAGTTTGTGACGAAAAATCATAACGACAACTACTAGGTAAAATACTAGCATGCAAGCTAGGAACAGAAAAAGACAAAGCAGGTGCAAGTGATGTAGGTGGAGGAATTAGTGAAACTGGAGGTTGATTGCCAAGATAAAACAGTCCATCTTTCTCATGTCCCCTGATAATAATCCTCCTGGTACTCAGGTCCTGCAAATAACACGAATCAGATAAGAATACAATCGCACAGTAAAAATCTCTGGTTAACTGATGCACAGATAATAGATTCATGGCCAACTTTGGTGCATGAAAAACCGAATGTAATGTAAGGCCATCTGGGAGGCGGACTGTACCCCTACTAACAATAGGGGCATGTGTCCCATCTGCTAACTGAACCTGTGTATGTAACTGCTCGTCAAAAATGGTGAAGTGATGGGCCTCACTTGTCATGTGACCATTCGCACTCGAGTCCAACATCCAAAGGGGAGATGAACTGGCACAAGCGTGAAAGGCACGAGGTATACCTGTAGTGGTGACAGCAACAATAGTCAGACTCTGAAAAGTCAGAGCAGACATAAGTATATCTAATCGGGAAGTGATAACATCCATATCACTCTGTCAAGGTGGAGCAGCAGCAACAAGAGTAGCGATAGTGGGTGGTGGTACCTCAGCAATAGCAACAGTACGGTTGCGAGGAGGCAGCTTAAGCTCTGGATGGAGCTTCTAGCAAGTAGCCCTGAGATGTCCTGATCGGCCACAATAATCACAGTGACGGGAATCCCCCTGTCTGCGCTGATCTGAGGCACCCTGACGGCACTGATCCGAGCGCTGCCCACCCCTGACTGAGGATCCTGAATGAGACCCTACAACAACTGCAAGGGCCATCTGGTCAGCCGAAGGAGTCCAAGCTGCAACTGGAAGTGATGCAATACGGACTCGACGCTCATGCTGCTCAATCATCCCATACACCTCATAAAGAGAAGGAAGTGTCAACATCGACAAGATTTGAGAACGAGGTCCCTCAAACTCATCACGAAGCCCCATAAGGAACTTGTGAATCCTATCCTCCTGCTCTCGAGTATGCAAGAATGTTGCTCCCTCGGGCTCTATCTTCGGAATAGCAGCAAGAGGACGTAGAGTCTCATATTCAAGCCAGCACTGGGTCAAATAGTCATAATAATCCTGAACGGTCATATCTCCCTGCTGAGCATATGAGAGCTCCTGAGAAAGCTCATAAACACGAACTCTCCGTCCTGACTGAGAATACATCTCTGATAGTGCGCTCCGTAGCTTCGGAACAGAGCTATGAAACTGGTGGATCCTGCAAACAGATGGCTCCATCGAGCCAAATAACCATCCAAGAATGCCGCAGTTCTCAGAGAACCACGCAGAATATCCAGGGTCGGCATCAGCTGGCTTTGGGTGAGATCCCGTCAGCCAACCAAGCTTCCCTACACGGCCTAAGAAAAGCTGGAATGAGCGAGACCACTCAGCAAAGTTACGACCATTCAACAACTGTGCTCTAACTTTTTGAGAGATCATGCCCGGTAGTGCTAGTAATGCAACTGTGCTAGTAGGTACTGTATACTGGTCAAACATAAAAGTGGAAGTACCCATAGATGTCTCAACGGTAGAGGTGTCAACAGTAGGGTTCTCAAGTCCCTCAGTAGTAGTCATATCAACAACAATACTAGGGCATCCGTGACAGAAAAATAAATTTAAGATAAATAGAAGAATAAAATAAGGGAGAACAATATACCTTCAGTCGAACAGTAGCGACAAATAAAGAAGGTCCAAAAAGTTCTCAAATAATCAGGGCACGGTGCCCAGAAATCCAAAATATATAAATAAGTGATCTACTGCATCAAGGGTAGATCATCGGATAAGAGGATTCATCCCCTCTTTAAAACGGTCCTAGATACTGTAATCTGGCAGCACTATGACGAAGAGTGCGGACAAATAGTACGAACGACGAAGTTACAACGAAAAAAAATGCGACCCGACAGTGAGCTGATGAGTGACCCAGCAATAGGCTAGGTGGCTGGGTTAGTGGGCTGGTTTGATATATGTTTAATGGGCTAGGTCTGTCGTTGGTATATTTTTTATGGAGTTGGTTTAGTTGATGGGCAGTGGCTAGTTTTGGTTGCTGATGATATTGGGTTGACTGTGCTGCTGACGGTGGACTGTGGCTATTCGCTGGATTGTGGCTGTGCTGTTTCGGTGTTGGCAGTTTGTCGGTGATGGGCAGTGGTCTGTGTGGTGTTGGCAGTTTGTCGGTGTAGGCTGTTGGTTTGATGGTGCAAAGTATTGGGTTGGTTTGAGTATGTCGGTCGACAAAGGATGGCTGTCAGTGGAGGATGGGTGTATTGTTCGCTGGTTTGGTGGAGTGCTTGGTGGTTTCGACTGGGTGGTATGCAGGTGGGTATTGTTCGACTGGGTGGTATGGATACTGTTCAGTTGGTCTGGGCAGTTGGTCAAGGTAGTCGGTGAATTTGCTGGTTTGGTTAGGTGCTGGCCAGGGTGGTTTTTGTCGGTGGGTTGCTGGTCTGAGCAGTCGGTATGGTGAGTATGGTGGCCGCTGAGTATGGTGGAGGTTAGGGTTAGGGTTAGGGTTTGAGTTTGACTCTGATACCAACTTGAAATAGTTGTGAGTGAAAAGAGATACAAACTAAGTGTAGAGCCCCGTATATATAGTCAATGAGAGTTACCATGAGGACAAAAAGGTAAAAAAGAAAAACTTAATAAAACCCTAATAAACTAGGCTGCTGCTATATCTCCAACAGCATCAAAGCAAATGCATGTGGAAGGAGCCTACAAGATACTCAGAAACTTGAAAATATCGTTAGAAAAAGTTTGTGTTAAGAAACAAGGGTACATGAAAGGAGATGCCAAGTTCCACAATTGACTGAAGGTTCAATTCTAGAAATTGCATCTTCCTTGGAGGGTTTTGGGCAACATCACAGAGTAAGAAGCAATATTGGCTGCTGCTAGGTTTAGTGCGAAAGAGGCATGGGTATGGTCCATGGAGTTTTGTGGGCTCCTTATGCTAATGCTAAGGATTTAATTGGTTAAGATTGGTTTTTTCTTAGGAGAACTGATGCGGTTACATGGAGCCATTAATTAGCTCATAATCCAGTTCAACGTTATAGGACAAATCACATTGGAGTTAACCAGCCATTTCATAAAGGACAAGTAAGACGTTGGGCTGAATTTTACTCTTTATTTGAAAATCGGAGATCAACTTGCAGATGTTTTAATATGGGAAGATTTGGGTGCCAACTACTTTGACACTAGTTGAGGTACACTTGGGGGGGGGGGGGGTTGGTTAGGTGTCAGGAATTTGGTCATATTTTGGTTATTATAGGAAATTGATGTTGTTTTTTGGTTCCAATAAGTTCTTGCTTTTCACTTTTTAAAGTATAAGAATCCTAGGAGGGAACCCTAATCAATTCTTAACCTCTCATCATTTATTCTCTGTTTTTTTTTACTTTGGTTCTAATGCTTCCCACTCAAAACCGACTCTTTTTGCATCCACATTCCATTGGCAGATTTACACTAGGGGCAGTGGGGGCAACTGCCCCTAGTGCAATTTTAAATTTTTTTTGGGTAGTTTTGAAATATTTATGTATTTATAATTTTTTAAAGTTTTGTCTCCACTAAAAATTTATAAATTTATGGCTATTTCTATATTTCAATAATACTTTTAGGTCTAAAAATCTAAACCAATTTACAGAACTAATAATGTACTAAGGGTTGTGGTCTCAAAAAATAATCCAAAAGTTTTAATTAGAATAATACTATTTTAACTTTTTTACTGTTGCATCATTAGGTCAAAAATTTAAGATAGATTTTTAGACTCCAATAGAACTATTCCTTGTTTAAAAAAATGGATTCTTTCATGAATTAAAATTTTAGGCTTATGCTTTTTTCATGCAATTCAGTGTCGTCTCTTTTATCTATCGATTATTATCATTGAAAATCTATTTGTGAAATCGTGACGAGTTTGATGATTATCATTTATTTGACTGTTCTCTTTAATTTTCTCTTGGTCAATGTTCTCTTAATAATTGAATTCTTAATTTTTGCTTTCTTGTAAATTAAATTTTGATATTTAAAATTTGACCAGAATAAATTATATTTTAAAATAAATTATCTTCGTTGATTGATTTTCATTATGATTTTTGCCCCCACTATAAAAATATTATGGCTCCACCTTGTTTCTTACATATTTTATTTGAGATCTCCCAATGGAAGCATGTTCCAAGGCACATTGTTCTTAATTTGCTGTGTCCTCCAGCTCTAAGAAATCAGTCTTCTTTACTTTGAGATCCAGTATCTCATAGGGATAGTTGAAAAAAGAAATACAATACATATGAACATTTTTTTCTTCCCAATTATTCTATCATTTGTTATGTGGAGACTTCATCATGGGAAATTTTCTTTTCAAACCGGGATTACGTGCTATATTAAAGGTTCTATTTGTATGTCCTACTTTAGAAAACTTTTCAAGTTCTTGTGTATCATAAGCTTTTGCATTTATATTTATGCAGGTACTAGTCAGGAATGTGCCACATGTTTCAGGGCGCTCAATATCAGATAGTGTCGAGCAATTCTTTCAAACAAACCACCCAGATCACTACCTTTGTAACCAGGTAATATGACTTTTCTAGGGAATTTTCTTTACCAGGGAGTTGTTCCTTTTCTTTCCATTTGTCTTATTGATATCAGCAAGAATCAAACCTGACACATCCCTCCTTAAAAGATGCCATGACAGCAGTTGCCAGTGTTTAAATTAGATAATTTTGGCTAACTCCTCACACAAGGTGTACCTGTTGGTATCCGCTGTGCCTAGTAGGGTTCTACTCTGCATTATGATTTTTATCTCTTTTTTTTTTTTGTCTTTATTGAGGCGGTCTACAATGCAAACAAGTTTGCCCAACTTGTTAGGAAAAGAGAGAAGCTCCAAAATTGGCTGGACTACAACCAGCTCAAGTTTGAAAGACATCCAGACCAAAGGCCAACTAAAAAGGTAGCTTTTTTTATGCACTGAAATCATACAAACAAGATATAGTTATGACACATACACTTGGACATTCCATAAAGTTGCCTTTGTATTTTTCCCCATGTTCAGAAAGGGTTCCTTGGTCTTTGGGGTGAAAGAGTTGATTCTATTGACTTCTACAAACAACATATTAAGGAGCTCGATAAAAAAGTGAGTTGTGGCAGCTGCTTACTCTAAGTTATCTTTAATACCATCATCTATTATTTGATCATTAGTTAGCTAATTTTTTGTGGCTGCTGTATATATTCATTCGATTTGTTCTTTTTGAGTTTCTTTAGCTAACTACTATTCATCCTTGTATTACTCATTAGTTGACAACGGAGCGCCAGCGAATTCTCAAGGATCCAAAATCTATTATGTCAGCTGCCTTTGTATCATTTAATTCACGATGGGGGGCTGCCGTTTGTGCACAAACACAGCAAAGCAAGAATCCAACAATGTGGCTAACAAATTGGGCACCTGAGCCCCGGGATGTATATTGGAAGAATCTGGCTATACCATTTGTTTCTCTTAGCATTCGGAAGCTTGTGATTTCAGTATTGGTGTTTGCATTGGTATTCTTTTACATGATACCCATTGCTTTCGTGCAATCACTTGCAAATCTGGATGGTCTTGAAAAAGTTGCTCCTTTCCTCAGGCCATTGATTGAAGTGTAAGTAAACTTTCATTCGCTACAATTCAGAATGGTATTATAAGTCGATTTGATTTACTGCTTGGTGTGAAATGAATCATCAATTGGATTGCATGTACACATTTGTTATTTTTTTCGGGAGCAACAAAAGTTTATTTATTTGGTAATAAATCACATGGTACTTTAATTCCTGTGTCTTTGGGACACTACATAATACTTGTCGTCACCTACTTGCTTTAATTCTTGGTGTGTGCTCATGAAATTGTTGCCTCTACTTATTTCTTGCGGTGACTTCAGTTATGATTCACCTATTTGTCCTCTGCACATATCTTAAAAGTTAGTGAAGTGAACTTCTCTTTTCATAGGATTTCTTGTATACATGATCATATGTTTTAACATGCATGATACACATTCCTGTGGATTCTGGCAAATTGATAACTTGTTTTCTTTTACTATATACACTGTTATGGTGAGAAACTTTGTTTGTGGTGTTCTTTTTGTTTCTTTCTTTTTTTTTTTTTTTCATTTTTGGTTTACGAGGTAGTGGCACTATTGCATAAGGTTGTTTGATTGGGAATGCAAGAAGGGAAACTTCTTTGAACTCTTTAACTGAAGATCCCTTTTCTTGCTCGTGAATCTTGAGGGACCAAAGCAATCTAGGAGTGGTAGACTCAATATTATGAATAGTTGTGTTGACGTATAGATACTTAAATTTCACTATCTCTAACAGCTTAAGATTTTGGAGTAAATAGTTGTCTAATATGGTATCAGAGCTGGGCCTTGAGTGGTCAGTGGATCAATTCTCTTACCCCTTTGAATTTTCTAGTATCTAGGAAGCATGAATACTCCGGTGGGGGTCGACGTGCCAGTGTCGGACACATGTCCGATACTTCCACAAGTGTCATGAACAGAAAATCAAAAAGAAAACAAAAATTAGCTTGGCCAGGCATGTTAAAGAACTCTTCCTCTTTTTGTTCTTCTTTATTTTACCTGGATCTGTGTAATCTGGACGCTCTTGCTGCGATCTAAGATCTCTTTCATTGTGATCTGAGCAGGCTGATTAGCGATCTCTCTCTCGTTGAGTTGACTTTCCTTTTCTATCTTATTTTTTTATTAGTCACGGCTCTCTCTCTAAGTTCGTTGTGGAGGTGTGGTGTCCACCGAACTAGACTCTTATATTTAATGTTAAATCAATGACATCTTATTAGTTTAGCCCACTGCCCATTGTCCATAACATTTAGCCCATTAATTAAATTTAATATTAATTCATTTGTCCAATTATAAAATATTAATAATTACTCAATATTATATATATAAAAAAATATTTTATTATTTTAATTAGCCGTACCCGTGTCTTATATTTTGGGATTTTATCTTTTTCCATTGTCTGTATCGTATCGAATACGACACCCGTGTCCGTATCTGTGTTTTTTAGCCTTGTATACATGATTGTTTGTTTCTTTGTTAACCACATGTGCGGGCCTGAGTATCGAGTGAGGGAGGGTGTTAAAGAGAGCTTGTATCCCACATCGATTAATTAGGATGAGGAGCCGCTCCACTCATAGCCAATTGATTTTGGTTTGGATAATCTAAAATGGTAACACACCAAGAAGTCTTGTGTTTGAATTTCGCCGTCACCTTAATTATTAAAAATTTTCATGTGATAGGCCCAAAATTTAACCTGAGAGAGTTTATTGAAAAATAAATACATAAGTTGCACAATTTTTAACAGTTTAAGCTTTTGGAGTAGATGGTTGTTTAACAAGTCGAAAATATGAAATTGTTATTAGGGATTAATGAAAGGAGGAAGAGAGAGAAGATAACGCATAAAAGAAAGAAATCTGTGTATATGCTATGTTAACTTACATTCTCTTATTTATAATAAACTAATATTATGGATAATATCATTTTTACCCTACACTACTAATAATATAAAATAAGAACTCTATTATGAATAACTAGTGAATGCTCCTTGCATCCCCTTCCCTCTTCTACCCAAAAAAATGAAAAAGTACAAGTAGAGTATATGTCCACATATGGAGCATAGTTGTTATATTTTTCAAGCACGGTTCAAAGTATCGGTTGAGACTGATACGACTCGGCCGAGTCGTATCCATCTTGGTCATGACCGATCCAATATCGATACACGATACATAAATATCAAGAGTCACCAATGACTCGGCAATGAAATAGTTACAACTCGATAGTATCGGCTTGACTCGGACTCATATCGTTTGAATCGGGTGAGTTACATCGGACTCAGACCTATTCTTGTATAAATTGAAGCAAAATCTCCAAAGTCAAAATGGCAAAGGAAAAAAGAAAATTGAGAAGAAGATCTGAGACCCAAATAAGCATTTTTCAAACCCTAAGTCAAAAAAAATCACAAGCAAATACACCCCTTTTTGCAACTACAGAAACAGAAGAAAAATTGAAATAATTGCAAGACATACCTTGTTAAAATCAAAGACAAAAAAAGCCCTAGCATCATTGCAAAAGCCCCCTCTTTCATCTTCTTCATCATTGTAGAAATCCTAGCATTGCAGATAAGTCTAAGACTCAGATCCCTCCCTGCGAGCCTTCAACGAGCATCATCGATTCCTAGAGCCCCATCGTCTCTGTCTCTCTCTCGTATGTTCTCCATTCGTCGATGTCTAAGAGTCTAGTAGTCTTTTTTTTTTGGCTCAGAATATGTGAAGCTTTGGCCTTTTTGAGGAATGAGACCCAAAAATTTATTTGCCTCCTTTTTTTTCTTCTTTTCTCTTTTGGTTCCCAATAGTCCCACAATTCAAACCGTTTTGGTCCAGTTTTTTTAATTATGTAATTTTTAGTATTTACCATATAATATAATTAGAACTTAACTTATTAAGTTTGCTTTTGTATATGTCATGGAATATTTAATAATTAAATGTATATAATGAAAAAAATACATATAATTTCTAGTTAGATACACATTAAATAATCAAATGAAGAATTTCTTTATAAGTAAATTTTTATTTTTAAAGCTATTAAGTTAACCATATATATACACACTTCTATATTTTTATATTTTTTAAAAATTACAAGTTAAATTATATTAATATTGAACATAGATGATGACAAATTTTTTTCGGTAGCGCCCTTATTTTTCTTTTTTGTAATGATTAATGTGTTAAATAATGTCTTTTGCAGATATGATGCATGCATGATGATGTTTAAATTTATTACAATTTTTCCTAATTTTTTTGAGCTTCCTATATAGCGTTTTAAGCTTATCGGCCGATACCGCACTGGGACACAGCGATTGATGTGTCTCAGTGGCTCCCGAGTCAAGGGCCGATACTGCGACCTTGAACCATGTTTCCAAGGTAGATCTGATATAGTTTACCATTTACTGATGTGAGTGGCTTGGTAAATATCTCCATATATGCTTTTAGTTCCTCAAATAATGTACCCCAATCCGTGAGTAAACTTTGTACTCTCTTGGCCCGCTTGGAATAATGAAGGGATAACTACTTTTTACTTCCCTGTGGTGTGGCTCAATATCATTTTACTTGACATTTACAATTACATTCACCTTCCTATGATTTTGGACCAAAGTTTTACAGTTAGTTTTATCATCCTATTTGATGGAAGGTGTTCTGCAGTTGCCAGAGATATGGTGTGGATAGTGTTTCCCTTTGTTCCCGCCACAATATGCATTTTTAATGATTAAATGCCCACATCGTCACTGCCATCCCTAGCAAGATCTCCACTTCCAATTAATCCAACACCGCCCGCCACCCTTCTGCCTCCCGAAGATAAACTTGAAGATCAAACCAAGACCAAAACCTTTTGCCCCATCTCTGCACTCATTACAAAAGGTTAAAGTCCAAACCCAACTGAAACTAACTCATCAAGGATGAACCCAATTCAATATGCACAACTCCTGTTTTTGGTCAAATACCTATTCATCAAGAGATCCAAATCAGAAAGTCGGCAAGTGTTGGCGACCTTTATGAGGTGGAGAATCAAATCCATTGAGCAGTACATGCACAGTGTGATGCTTTATTAATGAAAATAGAAGTGGGTTGAAACTTTAGTTCCACTCTGTTTTTCACTTGCATTGAAATGTTTTTGTTTAATTCCCTGTAATGAAGTTAGCATTTTATAAATGAATTACTCGTTGTTAAATTGGTTCGTAACAGGTGAACTCATACTATCTCCTAGTGTCAAGCAAGAGTTGAATTCCCATGCTATTCCTCTATCGACAAACAATTTAGCTTTGTCTTTTTGAGATGAAGGGTTCAAGTTTTTCTCCCCTCCCCCCCCCCCAAAAAAAAATAATAATAATAATAAAAATAAAAATAAATTTATGGTCTTTGGTTTTGTTTCTAGTGAGTTCAAAGATTTGGGGTTTTTTTTTTTTTTTTTTTTGGGGGGGGGGTGGGTGTGAGGTGATGAACGCCAAAAATGGTGAATGTAAATTTAATTTGGGTCAAACCATAGGGAGGCAAAAACTAACTATCCCAGTAATAAAATTGGCAATTGCACCAGAAGAGAGCCGAGAGGAAGGATCAACTATAATATGTCTGTGGTTAGTTGATCTTTGCTTCCATGCCTCGTTTGAGTTATTGGAAGTCTTATGCAGGAAATTGGTTTTTGAGAAAACATAGTGAAGTGAATGAAGAATCAAAAATTGCTTGTTCAACATGTGTTTTGTTTAAAAGAAAGATTGTATGAAAGCAATACTTAAATTTGCAGATAACTTCTTCTGATCTTGGGGCTTGTTAAATTTACTATGAAAGTGAACATGCATGGGTTTTCTTTTAGACATTTCTCCAATGCAATCTATGTATTTTCTGTTGGTGTTTTATGTGTTCAAATATTTTGTTGATTTTAGGTTGAGAATTTAAGTGTCTCTACCATGTCTGTGGATGATTCCATAATCAGGTTATGACCTTGCAATCAAACTGATGAACTCCTTTGTTATTTCATGATGTACCATGCCTTCTCTGCATCTCTCTTGATAGTTATGGTTGCTTGATTCTCAAATAGAATGCCTGCACAATCTATATACTACTTTCTAAACCTATGTCCATTTTACAACAAAGAGGTCTGACAATGTCATGCAGGAAATTCATCAAGTCTTTCGTACAGGGTTTCCTTCCTGGACTAACTCTCAAAATCTTCTTGTTCATTCTTCCGAAAATTTTAATGATTATGTCAAAACTTGAGGGATATGCAGCATTATCAGTAATAGAACGGAGAACAGCAGCAAAATACTACTACTTTATGCTGGTGAATGTTTTCTTGGGGAGCATAGTGACTGGAACAGCTTTTGAGCAACTTGATGCTTTCCTTCACCAATCACCTACACAGTAATATTCCCTATCTCCAAGCAATGTTCTTGAAATTCATACTAAAAGTATATACTATGAGGTCTTATTGTTTTATTCAGGTGATGATGGATTTGTTACTTTAATTCCTGAAAGGCCCATGAAGATGCCCTTAATTGAAAATCATTTTTTTGTGAGCTGATTTTTATTTCTAGATATGTTTACTTTGTTGTTGTGACAGCATACATGATACTGGCACTAAGTACATAGTTTCCTTACAGAGGAATGACGATGTCTGGCTAATCAACTATTGCTTGGATGCGTTGTTGTTTTAATCAACGTTAGCACTTGCTAAACTTTGATTCTTAATTGAATTCAAATATTCGCATTTGGTTTTAGTGCTTCACTATGGTCCAGTGTGCTGTACTTATCACTGTACAGGTGAACAATGTTCATATTCAATTCCTTCTCAGTTATTTATATTCTGTGGAGACATCACTTCATCGTATGGAAGTTAAAGGTTACGATATGGCTGGAAGTTGATGCCTTGTAACTTTAAATGTTTCCTGTTCTCAGTTTTGTAGCGTAGCTCTCTGGTATAATTTATTACAGCAAAAACTGACATGTTCCCCCATAAGACAGAAGGATGAGAAAGCCAGAGAGGTCATATATTCTGTTTTCCACGATAAAAGGAGTGGAGCATCAGATTATGAATTTGGGCATAAAAAAAATGGTTGCTCGTTTTAACTTCAGTTGGTTTTTCTGTTTGTTTTGCTAAATGATAATTAATCTCAGCAAATATTCTTTCTGTTGCAGGATTCCAAGAACCATTGGGGTATCAATCCCAATGAAGGCTACATTCTTTATTACATTTATAATGGTTGATGGGTGGGCTGGAATGGCTGGTGAAATTCTTCGATTGAAGCCTTTGGTCATTTTTCACCTTAAGAACATGTTCCTTGTGAAAACTGATAGGGACAGAGAAAAGGCAATGAATCCTGGAAGTGTGGACCTTCCAGAATCTCTCCCAAGTCTTCAACTGTACTTCCTTTTGGGTCTTGTGTATGCCGTGGTTACTCCAATCCTTCTTCCTTTTATACTAGTCTTCTTTGCCTTTGCTTACTTTGTCTACCGTCATCAGGTTCGTTTCTCATGGAATTGGACTTTTGGTTTCTTTTGGGATGTGATTTAAAGTTGCTCATTGACTTTGAGTTTGCACATCAGGGATAAAGCCTTGTGTTGCAAATGACACACTAATACCGAGGATAATCACATTTTAGAGGAGCTGTAGTCAATAACAAAAATGCAGTTTGATATTGGGTTTCTGGAAATCATTGATTTTATGAATGATTTAGATGATTTCAGACGCCCTGCTGGTCTCTGATGGATGGATGACTCAGAAAATGTCCCAATTGAATTTGGATGGAATAAAGGAATGGATTGGGGAAATAGGCATGCATATAAGTTTTGGACTGTTTCAAATAATGCTTGAATTCCACAAACAATTAGTTATCAGTTTTGGTCGAGCATCCATCTCAAAACCAGTTGTTAATGAGTAGAGAGACCCAAGAACTATATAAAATTATAAACCAACTTGGGTGACCCTTATGTTTCGATGTGGGATATAAACTCTTGTCCCGGCCTTGTATGTGGTGTAAACAAACAAACATGCATATTTAGAAATTTAGGTGGGTAAGAAAGTCTTGACAACTAACCACCCATAGAGCATCTAAATCAAAACCAATTGACAATGATTAGAGAGCCTTGTCAACTATATAAAAAACTTTGGTTGCCATATGCGGGATATAAGCTCTTTTTACCATTCGCATTCCCTCCATTCACAATTAATGTGTAAGTTTCTTGTTATACCAGATAAAATCATGTTAAGGTATGCTGTATGTTATTTCTCCACAATTCACATCCACTTCAACAAATGCAAGTGTGCTGTCATATTGGACCATGTAGTTGACATCAGTGTGGACATTTTTAGGATCAATCTATACTTCCTTTTATAGATAGATAGAGTCAGATTATGCATTAGATTCTAATCTGTTTCTTAGTTTTACATTGGGTTTTTCTATTTTGCTTGATCACACAGATAATTAATGTTTACAATCAACGATATGAGAGCGCTGCTGCCTTCTGGCCACATGTTCATGGTCGCATAATAGCAAGTGTGGTGTTATCTCAACTTCTTTTGTTTGGTCTGCTGAGCACGAAAAAAGCTGCAAATTCTACTCCATTGCTTGTTGTGTTACCTGTCTTGACTTTAACCTTCCACAAGTACTGCAAGAACCGCTTTGAACCTGCATTTAGAAAGTACCCCCTTGAGGTATGGATTTAAACAAGTTCAGCGAGTAATGTTAGTTTAATCACTATATTTTGACGATTAGGGAAAAGTTATGTATTCCATGGTTTCTTCTATCTATTTGAATGTGAATGAAAGCCCTTTTCATCATGTCTGTCACTGGATGCTTGCATAGTTTATCATCACCACTTAATGCACACAAGCTAGGAAACACGGATACGGACACGGGTGTCATATTTGATACGATACGGATATGGGGATATGATAAAGTTAAAAAATATATGACACGAGTATGGAAATGATACGGCTATTAAAATAATATAATATATTTTTTTAAATAATAAGAGTTGTAATATTAAAAATAAAGCATATATTATAACAATATTAATAATAAGACCTAACAATTATTAATTTTTTGATTAAAATGGAAATAGATCAAAATAAATATTTATAATTTTCATCAAATATCATTACATCCATAGACATTCATAGTATATAAGTTATATAACAAAAAAATATATTAACAAAAATAGAAATGACCCCTCTTTTAATAGTCAACAGTTATTTATTTTTTTTTTTTAAATTCCTCGCCGTATCCTGGTTGTGTCCTAGCTGTTCGATTGGGTTCACTATTCAGGATACTCCTAGCCGTGTCAGACAAGTGTCCGGCCATATCTAACCCTGTCACGACACCTCTCCGCTTCCTAGCACACAAGCAATGAACATAATTGCTGAAAAATTGATCTTTGATGAACTCCCAGTTTCTACCCACCTGTTACTGCTTTTTTCTTTTTCTTTTTTTATTATTATTATTATTATTTTTTTTTTTGGGGGGGGGGTTGGTTGGACAGGACATATCACGTCTTAGCATTTACTTGAAGCATATCTTTCAAGGAATATTTAGAATGGTCAAATAGCCACTTTTTCTCCACATCGCAACGACCACATAATCGTTTTTCCTTGTATTTACCCATGGCCAATTATGTGTCAAGTCTACTCTTTAAAAGAGACACTGTTCAACTTAGTCATTGTAAGATTTTATTTTTATGTGATTACTCGTCTATGATATGAAATAATGTTCTTCAAGAAGGAATTGGTGATGGCAATGTTAAACATTGGGGGATGGTAAAAATTCAATCCATCATAGTTATGGGTTTTAATTGAAGCCTTGGTCAGATAGGTAGTCAGTTCGCCCTTCCCAGCACCCCTTATTTATGGGGACCAAACTCTATAATGACCTTTTGGCAATGTTGAAGGTCATAAGAAATTTGTTTGTGTCTAGATCTAAACAGGTAAAGGCTAAAGACAAAATTGGTCTGTGGAGTTTATGCTTTGCCATTTTTAAGTGGAGTGACACCCTTTTCTTATATTGGTCATCATGGTGATTGCATCACTTTTATAGTCTGTAAAAGCTCTATGAAACACAATTCAATTCCTAATTAGGCTAACCTGTCTCAAGGCTTGACTATAGATAATGTGAATTTTTTGTTTGAGAATTTTTTTTTCGCTTTTTTATATATAAGATACAGGTTTTTAGATTACCAGAAAAGCTAATGTGCAATAAACCAGCTTCCAGCCCTGATTTTTTTGTTTGCAGATTTCCTGTAAAATATTATGCTTGCATGGCACTAGAAAATGAAAAGAAAAAAAATATTATGTGACTTGATCCATTCTGTTTGTTTGTTTTTTTTAATATTTTGGTTTGTTAATTGTTTACAAGGGGTGCCTTTTTTATTTGAAGGGAGATTGATATCTTTGTTCTTTTGTACTCATCTTCAGGAAGCCATGGCAAAGGACCAACAGGATCATGCTGCCGAACCTGGCATCAATCTAAAATCTTCCTTGGCTGATGCATACTTGCACCCGATTTTCCACTCTTTCGAAGAAGTAGATTTAGTTGAAGTCAAAGTTGATAAAAACCAAATTCACATCCCTAGTCCGTCAGCAAATGAACTCACTCCCCCATCCCAACCCCATTATGCCAATCATCATGAAGATGAACCATCTCATAATGTCCATCAGCAAGAAGTTGGACCACCGAGTAATTTATCTCACGATGAAGTTGATTCCTCCAGCATTGTGTATCAGTATGACATCGAGTCACCCCACCATGTCCATCATCACTGATGTTGATCCTTGATTTACTTGGTATTGAGTTGCTTCCATAACACGAAGACCTAATCAGCGTTTAATTTGTCAAATAGCTTATCATTGTCTAACCATGTCACACGCTCGTTTGAATTGTAATTACTGTTTCCTCCTTTTAGTTGAAGATGCAAGTGGGATAGGAGCTTTTCTGGAAAATCAACTATATACCTGCATCATGCTTCATCGAGTTGTTGAATATTAACCATAGGATATGTCAGCATTTCGCCGTTGTTTCCTTGTTCTATTAAGTTTCCTATATTGTGTTTGAAACTAGAAACATTCCAATGTTCTTCAAATGTCAATATATTGGCATGGCTAGCTTACATGGACTGTTTACCAGCAGCCAGAATTCAACCTATTACTTGTTTTGGTCCCCGGGCCTCGGAACAATTTTTTTATGGCGATGAGTCTAGCAATCGTTCCAACCGCGCGCTCTTTGGATAGTTTGCCATTTTATTACCTAAGCGGACTGAAAAAAAATTGTCATGGCCAAAGATATTATTGATATGTCATTGAATTACAGAATCCTGCACATTTCAACCAGTTCATGAGAACTTGCTATTTTGATATTATTGCTACATATCATAAACACTTTTTGCTTTGGCAGAAGGAAAAATTGCATTTTTAAACCTCTGTACCACCATAGTTGATTAAATTAGAGATTCAGAACTCATTTGCAGCAATTGAATATGTACTAGTGTCAATTAACTCGCACAACTAGACCTGGATTGTAGTACTATGGACCTGTTACCAAAATAGAAATTGCTTTTTTAATCTGACAACACATTCAAAATGCAATTGAATTATTTTTAAATAATGGTAAACCCTTTGGACCTGTGGAGATTGCAACATGGAATTTGACTTCAATAAAAAAAAAAAAAATTAGGCATGTCCAATGTGTTGGGTGAGGTGGGTTTGCGTTGACGGGTTCATGTAAAAAAAAAAAATACTTCATTCATATTCGATTTGTTTATTAATTCATGTCTAACGAGTCATATCATATTTGGTTTGTGTGGTGTATAAATGGTGTATAGCCGGTCTATAAAATAGTAGTGTCGTGTATGAATGATGTATAGCCGGTCTATAAAACAGTAGTGTTGTGTATTTTTTTTTTATTGATTTTACTCATACCAATTCATTTATTAATTGTGTAGTCAAGTCCACTTATTTACGAAATGATATGCTTAAGAAAGATTTCAGCTTTCTAATTTTATATCGTTTTCGTGTTATGTTAACGAGTTGTGCTATATTTTAAAATTCTTAAAAAATGTTTTCATTTTTCTCTCGGGAAGAATAAAGTCACTTTTGAAATGGCTAAAATGTTTGTGATGGTGCCTATTAGTTTTAATTGAAGTATTTTTCTCATACAGCTAAACAAAAAATTGTGGCTCGAACACCCCTAATTATTAAACTAAACAAAAAACAGAAGTTATTTTTTAAACTGAAAATTCTGGATAAACGAAAATTCAATCCGAATATCAGATAAATTTCATTTATTCATATTTCTACTTGTTAAAAAAACAAAAATTCCAATCGAATCTAAAAACTCAATTAGATTTGAATTCCAATAAATTTTAGCAAATGATCATTTGATCTCAGTGTACGTTTTTATACTATGTATATCTTATTTGGATCCGGTCATGATTTATTTGGTTATTATTAAATCTAAATCTGATTCATTAAAGTATAATAAAACAAAGCACAACTCAAAATCAAATAATCCATAACAAAAAAAAAACAATTAATATTCAATGATAAAATTCCATTTCAGATCAAAATCTTAAATTTTTCGAAAAAAATACGAGCCAAAAATTTAAAATAAGTCAAATTCGAGTATGGACACATAAACGAATCGAAATTTGGACCAAAGGAAGAAAGACTAGGTCCTGAGGTAGCTCCAATCCAATCGTTTCTTTCCAAATGCTAAAGAACAGATGCCCTTGATCGGTAGTGGGCCCCACGGGGGACCCTCTTGCCGGCTGCGCCACCAGGAGCGGCATGCTTGGATTTGGGGCCATGGAGGACCCAGAAAACGATACTGTAATACGGTTAATTATTGTTTATTTTTCCTGGTCAGTAGCCTTTTGAGCATGGAAATTTCAATGCCAAGCCACCGTTTCTTTATATGCTTCCTGAATCTCAATGCAACCGAATCCCAAACATAATACAGGCAGACTCTTCCCTTCTGCTGTAAGTCTCTCGCTCACTCTCTTTCTCTCTCGCTCTCTCCGAGGTGAATCAATGGCAACATTATTGAAAACCCATACGAACTGCCAGGCTTCAGAAGAGCAAGACAGCCATATGCAGAAATGCCGCTGTGAATGGTACTCTTCTGAAACAGGAATATACTACAGCAAACATCCTTCCATAGACCTACCATCAGACCCTTTTCTTGATGTTGTTTCCTTCATTTTCTCACATAAGCACAACGGTGTCTCAGCTTTCATTGATTCTTCATCTGGGTCTTCAATATCTTACTCTGAACTCTACCCTTTAGTGCAATCCATGGCCAGTGGTCTTCATCAAATGGGAGTTTCACAAGGTGATGTTGTTTTGATTCTATTGCCAAATTCTATTTACTTTCCTATTATTTTTATGGGCGTTTTGTTTATGGGTGCAATTGTAACTCCCATGAATCCTCTCAGTAGTCTCCCAGAGATAAGAAAACAAATACTTGATTCCAATGTAACTCTAGCCTTTACCACCCACGATAATGTTGATAAATTAAGTTCATTGGGTATTCGTGTAATTGGTGTACCAGCAAATGTGGATTCTCATTCAAAACTTGATAATATTTCTGCCTTTTATAAGCTTCTCTCGGGTAGCCCCAGTTTGGCTCCAAGCCCTAAAATTAATCAGCAGGACACCGCAGCAGTACTGTATTCATCGGGCACTACTGGTTCTTGCAAAGGTGTTGTCTTGACACACAGGAATTTTATAGCCATGATTGAGCTTTTTGTCCGGTTTGAAGCTTCCCAATATGATTATTTGAATACTAAGAATGTGTACCTGGCTGTTGTACCAATGTTCCATATTTACGGCGTTTCCCTCTTTGTGATGGGATTGTTGTCATTGGGCACTACAGTCATTGTTATGAAAAAGTTTGATGCTGATGAGATGGTAAGATCAATTGATACATACAGAGTCACCCACTTTCCCGTAGTCCCACCAACGTTGATGACATTGACAAGAAAAGCAAAAGGTGTATCAGGAAGCAGTCTGAAGAGTTTGAAACAGGTTTCATGTGGGGCGGCTCCTTCGAGCACAAAAAACATAGAAGAGTTCATTCAGGGTCTCCCTCATGTTGATTTCATTCAGGTACTGAATTGCATGCTTGTAGGTAACAATTTGAAGATTATGTAAAACCAAGTAGTGTGTTCCAATGATTAGACTGTTTAATTGATTCATTTTAGTTTGAAGGGCTTCTCTTCTTGCTGTGAATATCCAATTAAAAGCTGATGAGATACTGAAACTTTACATTTGGTCAAACAAGCATATGAATTCGGCTGATTACACTGCCCAATTCCTCCCCAATACGGAGAACTAACTGTTGAAATAGAGTTTTCTACTCTTATTTTTTCTATTAGCATACGTACGAAATTCCAAACAAAGGAAAGTGAATGATTCCACTTTTTGTTTATATTTTGTTTTGGTTTTTTGCTTGTAAACCTAGTGAACCATGACAAACATACTATCCTTGTGGCAAACAATAGATTTTGTAAAATTCAGTTATGTGTTTTTCAGGACCAACTAGGCAACACTATCATCTTTTTTTAAGTAATTTTTGGAAGTTTTCTTGTCACAAACCTTGTCTGTTGCTAAGGAGTTTAAAGACGTTCCTCTCTTCTGTATCAAGTTAAGTTGGAAAAAATCGTGTGCCTTGTAGAATGTTCACTGTTGATTTGTTGTGTGTTGGACTGCTTGTCCACATTTGTTTTTGTTTTCTTGTAATGATCTCTTGTTATCAATAAAATTTGTGTTTATTATCGAAAAAACCTTGTACGTTGCCAGGGCTATGGCATGACCGAGTCTACTGCAGTGGGAACTCGTGGCTACAATACTGAAGAGCTTTACAATTATAATTCAGTTGGACTTCTTGCTCCAAACATGCAAGCTAAAGTGGTAGATTGGATTACCGGTTGCTTCTTGCCTCCCGGCAGCATGGGCGAGCTTTGGTTAAGGGGACCCGGTGTCATGAAAGGTACTTAATTTCTGCAAGATTGCTGTCAATAGAGGAAATGCTATCATATATATTCTCCTTTTAATATTTAAGTTGTGGATCAAGATGTCACCATCTTCAGGGCTCTCTGAGTATGCATGCATCGTTTAAGTTTCTTTGATACCCATATTTCTTTACCTCATGTTTGGCTGAAGTAAAACCTCTTGGGTCCTGAGTTCTGATTTCTGAGTATGCATAGATTGTAACTTGATTTTCTTTGCATCAGCAAACAATTTAAAGTGCACTTTCTTCATTGCAATGTATGTTTATTTGGTGACTAGATTTGGTGCTCTATCCTTCATTTATGGTTCTGGAAATTATTTCACCAGTTTATAACCCTGAAAATACTTATTGATAGGGGGATATGTGTCCTCCAAACAATTTTACTGAAGGGGAAAAATACGTAAAACCATCTTCACAATTTTATTTTCTTTTTTTCCTATTGAATCTTTTCCTTCCTGAATATAAGACAGATTCGCATAAATTTCACTTGACTTTGTAGGATACCTGAATAATTTGGAGGCAACTATTTCGACTATTGATATAGATGGTTGGCTACATACTGGAGACATTGTTTACTTTGATCAAGAAGGGTACTTGTATGTGTTTGATCGCTTGAAAGATGTCATCAAATACAAGGGGTTTCAGGTACATAATGATCACCGTCTATATTTTTAGCCCATTTTGGCTCAACGTTGCTTTGGAGTCTCAAATTTCATTTTGCAGTCTGCACAATTAACAGTAGAACTAGTAAATTCATCTTCAGATTTTTGTTTCAACTTCTTTGGAGATATTATAATTAACTAATTTTAATTTTTGTGCAAGGATTTCTGGAAAAAAAATTTCAAGTAAAATGATTGAAAGAATTATCAATGAAAAAGTTTCAAATAAATACATCATCTTTAACGGTGTGCACCATTTTGCAGATTGCTCCTGCTGATCTAGAGGCTGTTTTGAGTTCCCATCCAGACATAACTGATGCTGCAGTAACGGCGTAAGGGTGACACTTTTTGCAATTAAATAATTTTGGGAGCATGTAAACACACTTTTGAAATTAAATGATACTATGTCTTTCATTTTACCATAGCAGAGGACAATTGCATTAAAACTTTACCTAAAACAAAATTTGATCTTGTATAAAAGAGTAAAATATTTTTGCATCTCTTGATTTAGCATTTTGGAAGGAGTGTCCCATGTTTCAATACACATGCTCCAAATAGCAGACCATTGAGGCTTTTAACTTTGATTAGGTAGCTATGGTCCTGCATTTTGTGCGATTTTCAAGAATATTCCTTTTAGTACTCATCTCTTATTCATGGTTTTAATCTTGTAGAGCTAGTGATAAAGAAGCTGGGGAGGTTCCAGTTGCATTTGTGGTGAAGAGACATGGAAGTTCAGTTTCTGAAGCAGCCATAATAGACTATGTAGCTAAGCAGGTATGTTAGTTCAAGCTTAATGAATGGCTCTAGTTAAACTGACATTGTATCCGAGCTGAGGATTGTGAGATGTCTGTATCTTCACCTTTTTTTGGCAGGTTGCGCCATACAAGAAGGTGAGAAAGGTGGTGTTTACAGACTCGATACCAAGGTCTGCACCCGGAAAGATTCTGAGAAAGGAACTGAGGCACTTCTTGACTTCTAAACTTTAAGGCCGTTTTGTGGACCAAGTATAACTCTCTAAAGGAACACCAATGCAACTAATTAAGGTAGACGAATTATATAAGAAAGATTGATAGTTTTTTTATTTTTTTGGTTTTTGTAATTAGTCTATCACTCATACATAGAGAGAAATGTAATTACTGAAAGCTGGGGAAAATAAATGGTTGGAAATGTTCTGTCACTTCTCTGTTATCGAAAAATGAGGTGACAAGTTCAATTCTCACTACTAACAACTGATTGGGATATGAATATCACACACACACACACACACACACACATGTTGAGTTCAGGGCCAAGTTTAGATCCCTGGTTTATTTGGTTTGGAGTTACTTCCTTCACAACAAAGACCTAACCTGTGTTAATTTTTTACATAGCATGCATCATGCTTCATATAGTTGTTCAATGTCCTTATTCTGACACTCATTTTTTCCTCCTCTGTTGTTTGCTTGTTCTATGAAGCTTCTTATATCAATTTCCCTGATGACAGACACAGAAATAAGATATATTCCAATATTTTATGTTTTAGATATAAGGTATCTTAACCTATCTCCTCTTTTGAGGATTCAGCAGTTGGCCTAGTGGCCATTGCCTCCGATGTTAGACTTAATGGTTGCATGTTTGAACGTCGTTGCCCCCCTCCTTATATGTCATTGATAAAATTCTGCATATTTTTACCAGTTCACGAAAACTTGCTATTTTCATATTATCATTACATTTCATGAATACTTTTTGTTATAGTCGAAGAAAAAATTCATATTTTATAACCGCCTTAACATAGTTGGTTAAATGTTGATATAACATCTTAGGCGAAGAAATAAGTCAGAGATTCAAAGCTTATTCATACCAATTGAATATGTAGTAGTGTGAATAAATAATAGAACACCAAGATATTGACCACAATACAAAAAAAAAAAAAAATACAGTTTTCTTAATTTGATTATTGTTCGAAGATGTAATTAATTGCAATTGAATTATTTATAAATATGGTAAACTCTTTGATCTTGGGAAGATTGCCTCATCGAATCTGATTTCAATAGAAAAAATTTCTTCATCCCCACCCCCCCCCCCCTCCCTCCCAAAAGTATACTAAATAATTTTCAAATGGTTTAAATGTTTTTTGATAGATAATATAAGTTTAAAGGGTTTTAATGACACTTTTAATCCTTAAAGTATGTCTGTCTTGTTAAGTTTTTTAACGAAAGTGATCACGTGTTATTCTTCAGACGGTATCATGTGTCAAACATGTGATTATTTTATCAAAAATTTGACAACATGTCTATGTTTGAATCATTTAAACACGAATTGAATATTTTAAGGACTAAATTAATAAAATTAATATTTTAGGGACTTAATTGAATAAATGTACATATTTTAGAGACAAAAAATATTAAGAAGAATTATACCCAGACCTCCCAAAGTTTGTCACTTAATCACTCAGACCTCCTGACATTTGAAATATTACACACAAACCCCTGAGGTTTGTACGTGCACAACACTTAGTTCCCTGAGTTTGTGGGTATATAATACTTAGACCTTTTAAGTTTAAAATATTATGCTTAAACAAAAAATATTCCAATCAAATATAAAATATAAAATATAAAATATTTTAATGTTTACAACCAAAATTCATGTTCTATTGCATCATTTATTGAAATAAAATTAAAAATAAAAATTCAATTTTTTTCTTAAAACCTTGTAATTAGTATACAATTGTATTGTCAATTAGAATTTAATTTAGTCTTTTAAATGACCAAATTAAAATATCAAACTACCTTAATTAAATCTAAAAGATATTGTGTCAATTATAGTTTGATTCCTTATTTAATTTTTTATTTTTGTTCTAATAGACAATATAGATATATACTAACTATGTTTTTTTTTAAAAAAAATAAATTTTTATTTTTGATTTTATTTCAATAAATTACATAATAGAACATGAATTTCAGATGTTCATATTCTATTATGAATGACTTAGACCCATTGTTTTATTTTTTAATTTTATTCCAATAGATAGTATAATTGTATACTAATTACAATTTTTTAAAGAAAAATTAAATTTTTATTTTTAATTTTATTTCAATAAATGATAAAATAGAACATAAATTTTGGTTGTAAAATTTAAAATATTTGATATTTGATATTTAATTGGGGTATTTTTTTGTCTAAGTATAATATTTTAAAGTTAAAAGGTTTAAGTATTATATACCCACAAATTTTAGGAGAATCTAAGTGTAATTTATTAATGAATATATTTACAACAAGAGTCTAAGTGTTACGCGCGTACAAACTTTAGGGGTCTGTGTATAATATTTTAAATATCACGGGGTCTGAGTGATTAAATGACAAACCTTAAGGGTTTGAGTGTAATTCTCCCAAAATATTATTAACCCTTTTTTAAAATAGGAAGTGAGCGATTTTCTTTTATTGTTCAAACAGTGGAGTACAAATCAAAGAAAACGACAAGAGGAATTTTTTTGATTTCATTGTTTAATGTGATATATCTACAAGATTTGTTTTTTAAAGGATTAATGTTTAGTAAGGGTGTTAAAATATGACGCGATTCATTAATATAACGTGAACAAGATACGAAGTTAGAAAGTTTGAATCTTCTTTAAATCACCTGTTTCGTAAACAAATCAAGTATGTGTGAAATCATTCAAAAGAAATATACACAACATGACTCGTTTATATATCAATTATACACGAATAATATATGATATGAATCCGATATGACACACTTATTGGATCAAATTAATTGATAAATCGAATATTAGTAAAATATTTTTTAATACGAACTCGTTAAGACTTGACATAAACCCGCTTCATTTGAACATGCCTAATGTTTAAATGTTACCTAACCCAATAATATGTAACCCAAATTTACATCTTAAATAAATGAGAATTATTGAATGAGTGAGTCTCATTAACTTTTTTATCCAATGATCCAACCATACAAATTTGAGATACTCAAAAGATAATCTTCACCAGTAAAGGGTTATCTTAATAAAAACATATTTGTATAGTCCATTTGTGGGGGATAGGAGTTTATTGTTCAAACAATGACTGAATACAACAGTAGTCTCTTTTGGAATTTAGCATAAGAATTTGATTCGATTATTCAACATTTTCCATTCTCATTTGTATTTTGAACCCGTTTAAAAAATGAAAATCCCACCAGAATTTTAGTAAATTATATTTGAATTTTAGCTCAATTTTAATAAATCATCAAGTAATCTTATCATACACTTCTATATGTTTACCCATAACTCAGATCGGATCACAATCGATTCAGATATTAGTGTATTCAAATTTAATGCAATAAAATATAATACAATTGATTGGATGGACAAAAAAAAACAATTAATATTTAATTGTACATATTCTACGAATCGAAATCCAAAATTACACCTTAAAAAATAATTTGTCTATGTCAGGAGGTAAGAAGGATTAAAATTTGGTTTTAAATTCAAGGGTAATTTAAGTGGTACTAGAGACGAACTGTAAATTTATATGTTTTGAGTTCAAATTTTGATAACTCTTTCAGGTCATACTATGAGAGATTTATCCCTCGTAAATACCCTGATCTCAGTGTGGATGACTTGTTTTTGATTAGACGGGGTGAGAGGAATTAATTGAGGTGCACGTAAGTTGGTCCAAATATCTTTGACAGTTGAATAATATATATATATAGAGAGAGAGAGAGAGAAAGAGAGAGAGTCAATTGATATTAAGATTTTAAAATTTCAAAAAAAATTAAAATTAGGTATGGATGTAAATGTTCAATATCGCGATGGAGGATATTAATTTTTATTTATTTTTACATATTTAGACTTTACATTAAGAAATGACAAAAAATAAAAAATAAAAAAGGTAATCTAGTGTCTTTTAATGCTTTAGATACACGTAATATTCATTTGATCTTGATGTGCACATCGCACCAATAAAAGGGAAGTATTTTTAACATTATATCACATTTTATTAATTATTAATATTCAAAAATAATTATCAACATGCTATCTCTTTTTTGTATCTAAAATACTAGCTCGGTTTATTGATTTAATTAATTATAATCAATGAATTGATAATAAATTTTAATAAATATTAAGACTTATAGTGATAATAATTACATAATAAATTATGGGGACCAACGAACAAAACTGTAAGTTAAATAATCCCCGGGAATGCTTGCCGTAGACACGCACTCTCTCTCTCTCATCTTCTTTGTTTCCAACGTCTCCTCGTGTCCACAAAAAATTTTACGCCCACCCAGTTCAAATATTGTCTCTCTCTCTCCCCAACTGCAGTCTGTCCTTCACTCTTCCCATGGCGACTGCCTCAGCAATCCCACGAAGTTTACCCTTTTCTCCTCCCAATCACCGCCGTTCAAGAATCTTTTCTCAAACTTGTCCCAACTCTGCCAAAAACCCTAACAGTACCCTTTCGAGATTGTCACCAGTAGCTTCCAAAGATGTCCAAATCTTTCATAGTTCGCGTAATTTCCGTGAACCTTCACTTCCAACTAGGGTTCTTGGACTTCATTCCAAGTATTTGCATATGGGCACCCACAAAACTCACTGTAATAGAAAGATTAAGGCCAGATCAATGAGCTCAGACAGCAGTACTGCCTCCACAACCCTTCAGAGCAGCGTGTGTAACGATCTTTGGAATCTTTATGTACTCTTGAATTGTTGTTTGGATGATTAGTTTTAATGGGTGTCTGTCTATGTTGTTCTGTATTATTGAATTGTTGTTTTAATGATTAATTATTGTTTGAATGATTAGTTTGAATGGGTGTTCTTATATGTGTTGCTTTAGGTGTTTGGAGCGTTGCATTTGATTGTCTCACTTGGGATTATTCTAGCAATGGATAAGTTCTTGAAAAAGGCTTTTGTGGCTGCTGCCATTAAATTCCCAAGTGCCCTATTTGGGATGTTTTGTATATTCACCATTCTAATGATTCTTGATTCTACTGTCCCTGCTGCGGCCACAAACTTGATGAACTTCTTTGAGCCTGCGCTTCTGTTTATCCAGAGATGGCTTCCATTGTTCTATGTGCCATCATTGGTGGTTTTGCCTCTTGCAGTTAAAGATATTCCTGCCGCAGCAGGAGTGAAGATATGTTTCATTATAGGTATATATTTCAGCTACTTTATCTTGGGTTTTCATCCTTACATGATTCAATGGTGGCCATTGTTCTGAGTTAATGCTATAGTACTATTCCAATAGCTGAGGCATACATTACAATGCCCTGTTAGACGAATTCATGGGTTTCATTTTTAACATACAAATTCCTTTGGGTTATCAACTTTAAATTTGCACCGCCATGCTCAGCCGAGCTAGCTTGAAGTACTACAAAGCAACAAGTTTTATTTTCTTTTGTGAAGTCTTTCGTGAAATTCATACTTCAACGATGGATTACTGAAGAAGGAATATATTGGTTGAAATTGTTGTGAGCAACAAAACCTCAGATTTCTTCTGAGCTGTACGACTTTAGAAGGTTCAAGTGTCTCTCCCCCCACCCTCATGTAAGCTCTTTTGCTGGTGGTAGTGTTTTACTGTTTCTTGGTTTTCTGCAGTTGGAGGGTGGCTGGCTTCACTCTCTGTGGCTGGTTATACCGCTATAGCAGTAAGAAAAATGGTAAAGACAGAAATGATACCTGCCGAGCCTATGTCAAAGCCTTCTCCTTTCTCTTCAATGGAAGTGTGGGCTTGGAGTGGAATTTTTCTCATTTCATTTGTTGTGGCACTTTTATACCCTACAGTACTTGGAACAACTGCTAGAACATGCCTGCCTTTTCTACTGGCGTCTACTGTATTAGGTTACATGGTTGGTTCTGGGTAAAGTTCATTTTCCTCAGCATATCTATATTATCATGTTTTGGTAGAAACTCTTTTCTCCCTTTTCACTCTTATCTGACCGTATATTAAGTCTCTTTTGGAAAGTGTTCATTACTTGGTTTAATTTCAATCTTCAGGCTGCCATCTAATGTGAAGAAGGTTTTCCATCCAATTATTTGCTGTGCACTATCAGCAGATCTGGCAGCATTGGCTTTTGGGTACTTTTCCCAGTCTGGACTGAATCCGGTTCTAGGTATAGACTCAACCTCCAGTTTCAGCGTTCCCTTATTAATGTACACCACACTGGTTGTCTAAAAGACAGAAGCAATCGAATGAATTAGAATATCATCACTCTTCAACTAAAAGTACTCAAAGTGTCAAATTTTTGCATATTTCCCAGTATCTTCTCAGAACTCAAATGGAGCATGCCAATTTCAGTTCCTGTGTGTTGAGATTTGTTGTCAGTGTTAAGTGACAAAACTATAGCATCCTGAACAATCTTTAACTGTTAGCAACACTTTAGGATACTCTTAAATTGAGCTAAATTCCTGGGACCATCCCTAACTTTGGAAGCACAAGATGAAGGAAAACTGAAAGTCTTGCTTTTGTAATTTATACATTTTAAATTTGTAAGTGACTTAGTTTGAAAGTCTCTCCACGTGTTCTGAATATAAAACCGTTATACTCTTGGGTATAATCTCTAGGATTGTGACTAGGGTTATATATACTGCTCTCCTGGACTTCAGGTTGAGAAAAGGAGCGAAAATTAATGTGGCTGCTGCTATGTATTGAATTGAATGACAGAACAGTTTACGGGAGCGAAACTTACATATGCTCTTCTCTTTCATCACATGATTATCCCTATATTTATACTCTATCCATTGATGTTCCATTGACTTTTTCACCTTGTACATCTTGAAGTTTCAAATAATCACTCCAAATTGTGATTCCTCCTTGTAGTGTTTAGAGTTCCAACTTAATAAATTTATAAGCCTTATACGTCGATATGTTGGTTCTCTGTTAACTTGTACAGGATATTATCTTACAAAGGTCTCGTCTAATCCTGGAGCTGGTGACATTCTGATGGCATTCTTGGGATCTGTTATCATCTCTTTTGCCTTTTCTATGTTCAAGCAGAGAAAGGTAACCCAATTGTTCCCTGATACAGTGAGCAATTTTGTGTTAACGTGTTCAGATACTTCTACTTTTAGTAAGTAAAAAAAAACCTATCAGCTGGAGGTCAGCAGTTTGTCGGGGAGCAAACCATGTTTCTCTGTGTTACCCTTTTGATTTATCCCGACATGGAGTCTTATCTTATGTTCATATGACTTGGTCTCCATTAGTTTGGTTAGTGATAAAAGTTTACTGAGAAGTTTCATGATAGTAAAAAGATGGTGACAAACCTCTCAGAAGGTTGATAGAACAGATATAGGAGTGGATTGAAGAATGGGGCAATCTTTGTATGCTTACTTCATGATCCCAATTGATATTGATCCATAAATAGACATGGGTACTCCTATGATGGAGTAGACTAATACAACAGGCCTGCAGGTCAAATTATACAATTGGAGTGATTAGTCTTGGGTTCACTGGGGCAGGGATAGCACTCGATATCGACAAAGTATAAAACGGAGAAGAAATGAAAAGAAAGATAAAAGAAACAGGAGAAGTAACGTAAACATCAAAGATTATCTACAGTAATTCTATAATTTGTAATCTTTGATGTCCCCCTCCTATTCCCTGTCCTCCTTATCTAGTGGCATTACTATTATTTGACCTGGAGGGGTGCTGGGTGTTTAAGAAATGCTCTTTCATGGAGTGATAACTGTTGCTTTGTCGTTTCAGCTCGTGAAGAGGCACGCAACAGAGATATTCACATCTGTCATTGTTGCAACTCTGTTTTCATTGTATTCTACTGCTCTGGTTGGACGTCTTGTTGGGTTAGAACCAAGTTTAACTGTATCAATTCTACCCAGATGTATAACTGTGGCACTAGCCCTCAGCATTGTATCATTTTTTGAAGGTCAGTTACTTCTTTTACCCTTAGAAGTAGATGCAGATGCAGATATTCCTCCAGACTGATATTATTCTGGGATGAAACTATCAATTTATTCAATGTTTGATTTGTCTCTCAAACTAGTAATAAATTTCTAGAAGCTGAGCATTAAGATGCTCGTATATGGCTTGATAATATAGTCTAAGAGGATTCCATTATCCCATGTTGGTTCAGGTGCTAATACATCTCTCACCGCTGCATGTGTTGTTTTAACTGGTCTGGTGGGAGCAAATTTCGTTCAAGCAATGCTTGATAAACTTGGTTTCAACGACCCTATTGCACGAGGAATTGCAACTGCATCTAGGTATGAATTCCTTCTATAAATGATGAATCATTGACAGTTTAAGTATATTATTTCTATTTTTGTATATGATACATGTTCAAATGGATCAAATGAATGTTTGAAGTGCAATTCTGAGTAAAATTAATCATATATTTGCAATAAGTTGATCATGATGGATGATAGAAATTACCAGGTGCAAGAGATAAAGATACAATGTTTAATAGAGGAAGTTAAGAGCATTTCAAATGTAGCTTTTGTATTTTTTTTATTCTTTTCATTTGAACAGTTGAACTTAATTACATATAGTTGTGGGGATTTGGGGATTTGATGGATCTTCTGGATGTCATTTGCCTTTTTTGTGTATGTCTTCAGTTTATTATTTGTTTTCTTTTGGGTAAATTACACTTACTCCCCTTGAACTATGACCCTTTTTTCACTTTGGCCCCTCAACTATCATATTTCTCACGTTGCACCCTCAACTAACACTTTTGTTTCACATTACCCCAATCGCAAATGTTTGTTGTAATTTTGGACGAAAATTGCTGATGTGTTGGGGTAAAGTGAAAAAAATTACGTAGTTTAGAGGACTAAATGAAATAACTTTCCGTTAAATATGTAACGGATGTTAACAAGTGGGGCAATGTAAAATTAATTACATAGTTGAGGGTGTAATGTGAGAAACTTGAAAGTGGAGGGAGCAGAGTAAAAAAAGGATGACAGTTCAGGGGTATAAGTTTAATTTACCCTTTTCTTTTTATATAATTGAAGAAGGGAAAGACACAGCATGTCCAAGAAAAAGAAAATAGTAACTAGGTTAGCCTCTATGAGAGAGGCAACTAAATCAGAACAAAATTAAAATACATGTCTTACGACGCTGCAAATTCCACAATGAAAGATGGTCTTATTTTGGAATCCCCTGCCCTGCCCTGCCCTGCCCTGCTCTGCTTGAAAGATTTTTTCTTTTCAAAAAAGAAAGAAATATGGCCTTATGAAACAGGTGTTTGTGGAGCTTTTGGCTTATAGTTGCTCCATGACTGTAGCCACTTTTTTTTCTCTTGATTTCTTTTATTGGGAGAAGTTTTGCTAATCAATAATTGAAGAGCGACAATCATGAAAATATATGTGTAGATTTTGCAGCTCTAGTTGTCACCGGACATACTCATCATATTACAGAATGAGCTGAGTTTTTATAGATGAGGCTTCAGACACCCAATTGAGGATGCAATCAATTATCCTTATGTATTAAATATTCTGGTTAAAAATTAATTACGGATGAGTGAACAGGTCCACAAGTTTCATATGCGAGTTTATGTCTCACAATAATGATATTGGTCAAGCTCTAACAACCTCTCGGCTCCCACTTTCATGTTGCACATGTGGAAACAAACCATTAGACTGATGCATGAACCTCCTATGCTAGTTTTCGGAGGCCTTACACTACCAATATCTGGACAAGCTCTGACAGTGTCTATGTTTTCTTCTAGCAAGAGTATCTTCTCTTCTATAGTAGATACTATAAAACTTAATTGACATAAGTATTTTACCGCTTTGCTTTTTCCCTATTTTCCATTGATGCAAATAGAGCCAAGTGAACTTATAAAAACTTGATGGCATTTTCCATAATCATAAGATTTGATCGAAATGTACACTCATTCAGGGGAGAAAAGAAAATTCAGAAGAAGGGAAATGATGATTTTCAAATCAAGTACATACTATTGTGCCTTAACATTGTTCTTCTCTTGTTTGTTCCAGTGCACACGGATTAGGAACAGCAGCACTGTCAGCAAAAGAACCGGAGGCTCTCCCATTTTGTGCCATTGCATATGCTCTGACTGGTATATTTGGTTCTCTGATTTGCTCAGTTCCGGCAGTCAGGCAAAACTTGCTTGCAGTAATTGGATGAAACAAACTACCCATCTTTTTTTCCTCCATTTCCACCCTTTCCATGGGCTTATAGGAGTCATATGGTGATAGAAGCAGCAGTCTCTTGTTGATTGGCGTATCGGTTATAGCTAGCTATATGCTGTACAAAATTTGCAGATTTTGTTGATGCACTAGGGTAAAGAACTAACAGAAGGGCTAGACTCGTCGAATTGAAAAGTGTACATGGAGGTACTTTTAAGAAGCATTATTGACGATAATTCTGAGTCCAAATGTTGTTGTTGCACAACTAATTGGTTGGATTGAACATTTACCATTCGATGTCATCCAGATTGGTAGAACCAGTTGAATTTGGATCGTTATTATCGTGAATAGGTTGTGAATCATGTCAGGTGAGGTGGGTTCATGTTGAGTTTTACCAGGTTCGTGTCAAAAAGACTCAATTCATACCTGATTCACTTATTGTGTCTAGCGAATCATGTCATATCCAGGTAGTGTTGTATATAAATTGTGTATAACAGGTTTATAAATGAGTAATATTATGTATTTCTTTTGATTGATTTCACTTATATCCAATTCATTTATTAAATCGTGTATTATCGAGTAATTCGTTTACAAAACTAATGGTGTAAGGAAGATCCAACTCTTATAATTTCGTATTGTATTAAATGATCGTGTCATATTTTGATATCTTAATCGTAAACGTGCAATGTAGGACAATACAGTTCATAAAAGCAACAATTCCTCACTTCTAGGAAAATAGTAAGGTATATACTGATACTTTTTTAGGTCAATGTACAACAAGAAATTCAAAACCATAAGATTAGTACATTGTAAGTACCTGATATACCCTTTGTACATATCTATTTTGCCCAGGGATTATTGAACTCTTGGCCGAAATGAATACCGAGTCTTTCACTATTTCAAGCACTCCCAATACCAAATTTTGGCAAGTTCAAATACCTAACGCCAAATTATTATTTTTCTTGAAAGATTGGGATTTATAGAACCTCTCTAGTTAGTGTGATTAATGATGAACAATTAAACTTAATTGAAATAGAAAAAATAAAATTGTGCTTTACATGAGGAGGTACTAGAAAAATTTGGTGTTTGTTGGATTTAATAGCCACTATTTTGGAGCACCATCTTTGTTTATATATATATATGTTCACTTCTTGATTGACCTGAAGAAACAAAGATATAAAAGAAAACAAAAACATATTCACGAAATGATGTGACATTACTTTTAAGTATTCGATGTTTAGTAAGAGTGGTGGAGCCTACTAATCCAACGCCATCATTAATTTGGTGCAATAAATTTGATGAAATGTTTGGCTAAATATTACTAAAAATTTAACACTCAGACATCTTAAATTCGAATTTTGATAATCTTTTAGGGTTAAGTCATAAGAAATTTATCCCTGATGAATATTTCAGTCCTCGCATGAATTACTTATTTTTAACTGAATCAGAAAAAAAATTAATCGAAATACACGTAAAATAAAATAGACATCTTTAACCGTTGAACAAGAGAAAAAAGTCTTAACACGGTTCTAGTCATGAATGCCGCAAGTGTTCCTACTATTCACACAAACTGGTATCTGAGAATTTTCTCTCAGGAGGTATGGTTGAGGAAAAATGGGTGTCCCCAGCTCTGGCCGGAATTGAGGACAAACACCAAATCATATGACTAAAGATAACAATAGACTTTCTTGTGTTCATATCGACAATAACTCAATTCAATACAAGATGCCATGAAAGTTGGGTAGGCAAGGATGCCCACTGAAATTGAAGGATTCTTCAAAGTGGGTCTCAATATATATGTGAAAAATAACTATTTAAAGGTGGTGGATTCTTGTGCTGTAATTAAAATATAAAATTTTTACTTTAACTTGATTTATTGACCTAATTATTCATAATTATTGAATTGAATTGGATTAACAGTGAGCCTAAGTATTTATTGGAATTCGTAATCAATTCAATGATCGTGATGAATTTTCATAATTATTGGATTGAATTGGATTAACGGTGAGCCTTAGTATTTATTGGAATTTGTAACCAATTCGATGATCGTGATGAATTATGGCATGATATTATATTGGCAAATAAAATCCAAATAGCATTATTGGTTAAATGCTAAAAATCATAATTGGTCCCAAAACTTTGCCTTTAGTTTTAATTTGATATCTGAACTTTCAATTGTTCCAATTTAGTCTCTCAACTATCAATTTTGTATAAATTAAGTCAATATATACCGTTAGATCAATTGCTAAAATGGATCAGATTGGGCTAATCTCTATTTAATTTGAAAGTGAAAATTGATAGAATGACTTAATTAAGATGAAATGATTGTTGAAAGACTAATTTTGAATAATTAAAGTTCAAGGACCAAATTAGAACTGAAGAAAAAATTCAAAAACCAACTATGATTTTTACCCTTGATTAAAATAGCATGGATTCAATGTAAAATTGAATGAGTAATGCTATTGGGATTTAAAAGTCTGACCTAATAATATGAATTCATTATAACTATTAGATTAAAATAAAGTTCCAATGTTTGATAGGACCCACGGTCAATCCAATGAATATAATGAATTATATCAGCAAATTAAGTTCTAATAACATTGCTCAAATTGCATGTCAAAATACCCAATTATTTCAGGCACTACCCCATCTCATATTAAATGTTATCTGCATATGTCATTTACATGAAATATAAAGCTTTATAACAAATACAAAACTTTATGTTTTGAGTTACAAAAAGTCCATATACACCCCTTTATCTTGCATGCATTGCTGTAATGGAGATCCCATTTACTGAATATATTTCTGGTTGACGTCCTGAGTCACTTTCATCAACCCCACTGCTTGTCACAAATGCCGGTTTTGTTGGGGTTGGTAAAGTCATACTATCATTTGTTGACATTGAAATAACATCAGACATGGTAGGGCGATCCAGTGCACGATCTTCTACACATAAAAGGCCTATTTGAATGCATCTTAGTAGTTGTTGTTCGATACATGAACCACTTAGTATTGGGTCCATGAGCTCAAGTGCAGCATCTTTCTTCCATAGCTCCCATACCTGCAGGCGTTTTATCGAGTTAGAATGTCAGAAAACATATTATTTAGGGGTGACGATTGAGTAGTATCAATAGGGTTCTTGGTTGTCGAGTATTACACATGTGACCCATGTATGAGGATGCATAACCCATTCGATAAATGGTTCATGTCGGGTTAGACTGGTACTACGTCCTAAGCACACACTGCATGAACTATAGTGTTATGTCGAAAAAATATGAAAAAAATCAAATATATAAGCAGTAGAAAATCTAGGGTTAGCCAAGCTCCACAAGTTATATTCGTGTCATGGGTCATACTTGTAGCATGGATCATATTTATATGTATCCAAAATGTTGACGTTAAAAACTCAAACACAATTTGTTTAATAAGGATGTTGATCGCGTCGACCTTTTCACAGCAAAAACATGATTAATCTTAGCACAAACTTGTTAATTTCTTTGTCTCATTCGAATTATGTAAAGGTGGTGTCAAAAATTATAAAGAAAAATGTAATTGGATGGCGAGTTCTAGATTACTTACATATCCCACTAGATTGAACGGGCGATCAACATGATAGAAGCTACTGTTCTTCCGACCACTCAGGATTTCAAGCATCAAAACTCCAAAACTGTAGACATCAGATTTGATAGAGAAAAAGCCCTCCATGGCATACTCCGGAGCCATGTAACCACTATATATGAAACCATACAGTAAATTTCCGATAATAAATTGATTAGTAATCACTATATGGGGTTAGTAAAATTCAACAATCACTAAAACATTGATGAATTCACTTACTATGTCCCGACAACCCTATTTGTGTTTGCTTCTGATACATTATGTTCGAAAATTCTAGCCATACCAAAGTCAGAAATTTTCGGGGACATATCTTCGTCAAGTAAGATGTTACTAGATTTTAAGTCTCTATGGATGACCTTCAATCGTGAGTATTTATGAAGGTAAAGTAGGCCTTGAGCGATCCCTTCGATGATGTGAAAACGTCTCTCCCAAGTTAATTGTTCTCTCTTAGTTTGATCTGCCTCAAAATGTAGTGTGGAAGCACTGTTACATATGAATCTATGTTTTTGAACAAAGATAAGATGTATGTAAACAAACGTTAGGATGAGAGATATCACATACTCACCAAAGAGAAAAAAGTCCAAACTTCTGTTGGGCATGTACTCATAGATTAATATCCTCTCTGCTCCATGAACACAACACCCTAGTAGCTTAACAAGATTCTTGTGCTGGAGTTTGGATATGAGTATCAGCTCATTTTTAAACTCAACTAATCCCTGCCCCGACCTTTGTGACAGCCTCTTTACTGCTATTTCTCGACCCTCAGGCAATTTACCCTGAAAATGATCAGTTCTGTACCTTAATACATCTACTATAGATTTACACTAAAATCTAATTCATATAAATATACACAAACAGCTTGTACAGTAGTACCAAGTATGTAACTAAAACAACATTTCTTCTGAAACATACCTTATAAACAGGTCCAAAGCCTCCCTCTCCCAGCTTATTTTCTGATGAGAAGCTATTTGTAGCAGCTGTAATACATGCAAAGCTAAATACTTTGAGATCATGACCACCCTTGTTGCCATCATTTTCAAGTTCATCTGTGTTCATCTGCCCCTCAAGTGTCATTAAATCAAATAGATCTCTCTCCTGCCCTGCATACAGAAAGCAACTTTGCATTCTTGCTTATGATGATAACGCTTATAGTTTTTTTTTGGTCAGGGATAAAGAAAGACAATAATGATTGTTTAAAGACGATACTGATTGTTGAGAAATTTCAAAACAAAGATCTATAATTGGTTAGAGAGATTTACCTTGTTTAAATTTCCTCCTTAGGTAGCAGAAAAGGCCCAAGAGAAGCACAAATGATGCACTTACAACACCAGTGACAACCCATTTATATCTCTCCCATCCTGCATTCAGTTCCAATTACTGTATGTGTTTCTCTCCAATAATCTTTTGAGTTAATATAATTGGAGTATGTTTATAAACTTACTTTTGTTTGAAGACTCTGAAATGAGAACGTATTGAGCCCTTGAAACATCGCTATTATCTTGATAAAACTTCAATCTTCCTCTCCAATAGAGGCAGCCAGTGTCACCATCGTTCCTAAAGCCAACACAATCGCAGTTGTTCCAGCAGTTGGCGCGACAGTCACTGAAACCAAGGCTTGAATTGCCATCATAAAATGACGACTCTTCATCAATGTTACCAAAGTCCCCAGATCTTAAATCAAACTTCTGGTTAGAATTCCTACACGTAGGCTGTTCCCATAACTCGCATCCTTCATAAACTCCTCCTGATCCTCGGGTTTTGTAGCCATAACAAAGATCAACCCGCGCAATTGGAGGCCTATCTTGATCATTTATTTGTCCGTTGTAATCTAACATCCATCCTGATATAGCTTTTCGTCCCTCAGGTGTGCATCTTGAATCTTTTATAAGTGAATAACTGAAGTATTCTTCCTCCTCAGATGTAACATTGATGTAATCATATACAACATTTCTAGGGTCTGATTTACCAATGAATTCAAACGCCTTATCCTTCAACACCCCACTAGTCCAATAAATCACTCCTCTTCGCCTAACTATCAACCGCCCTCGCCTGGAGTCCCAGTCCAGTGTGAAAGCCCCAGGCGCAGGTACTCCTTCTGCTAACCATGATGTAAGTGACCAATTCCGGCCAGTCCTGTGGCTGACCCCTAATTTCATCCCGGGCAAAAGGGTGTCTGTAGGATAGTCAAAGCTCTGCCACAATACATGTCCTGTGGTTCCATTGGAGTTAACCTCTCTTACCACAAAATTGCCAGAATCCAGCAGGGTAGCTGTTTTATTATCGCGGGTTTGAGTCGTATATAGCTCAATAGTATCCCCTCCATTATGTGTGATTATCATATTTCCGGTGTTATCGATGGCGAGAACACCAGAATTGTTATGAATAGGTGTGTTTCTGTTACCAACCCATACTGGATGGGATTGTGAATCGTTGGTGTACCATATTCCTAAGTAGTTTTCTTTCGAATACGGGGGACTAAAGAATCCCAAGGTGAAAACCTTTTTAGCAGACACTAGGTAGGAGGAGGAAGTGAGAATAGCACCTTGTTGGAGTGTGTCGTCCGATGATGCAACAACAAAGGCCAAGAAAGGGAGAAAGAGAGAGAAAATTACCAAGCTTTCCTTGTTATTCATCACTAATAAGCAAGTTCTGCTGCCACAGATAGAAGCGGAAAATGGGTCTTAGATGGTGTGGTTGGTTATAGCAAAAAAATGCAGGCACTGAATCAGAGGCCAGCAAAGCTATGGACTTCCAAGATTGACGAGAGCATAGATATCGGGATCCAAGGCCGGAGCAGAATTTTTGTTTATCCGGTTAAGCTAAGTATTCGTATAATTAATAAAATATAAATGTAAACTCATAAACATAGCCTATTAATAACCCAAAAATTTTGTTTTTAATATTGAGCCAAAAATTTTATTTTTTTAATATTGGATTAAAAAATTTTATAATAGATTTGGATAAATTTTAATAAGTTTGGATAGATAATATTATGTTCAAATTTTTTTGTTTTAAATGGATTAAATTTATAATACATATATTCTACTAATAATTTTTTTTTTTTTTACTCTAGACTTCGGTCCACCTTAATCCACTAATAGCTACGTCCTTGTCGGGATTGTAAGGGTGTATGAATGTATTATTCCATATAAAAGTGATAAAATATACGATGACTCAAAATAAATACCAAGTTAGCTCATACCCATGATACGACGTACTCAAATAAGTATTGTACCACAGAACAAATCAACCGGCGATCCAAATAACTATGATGGGATGGGATCCATCGTCTCCTTTCCTCGAAAGCAACTTGCCATGTTTTTTTTGTTTGTTTAGCGAGAGAATAGTAAAATATTTAAGAAATAAAATTTTTTATGTGTTTGGTTAACATAAAAAATAAAATAATAAAAAAAATAATTTTCTTTCACATTTGAATTTTCTCACAAATAACCATCTTTTCTTTTTTCTTATAAAAAATATAAGGAAATACAAGAAAGGTGTAATCCATTAATTGAAAACAAAATTGGTATGAATTTGATTAAACACATAATTTGGCTCAAAGACCTTTTGTATTGATGGTTGTCCTAGAATTAGAATTCGAGCTACTTTTTAAAAAAATTTGAACTTTCAATTATAATTGTTTTTCCCTTTTTAGACCAATTTAATATAATTAAGAGTAATTTAGACTTTTATAAAAAAATTCTTATAATTTTTTTTTCTTTCAAACAATAGAATGAATTATTTTTAAAACTTTCCTGCAAATTTTTCATTCTAACAAAATACATGTATAGAATTATATTTTATATTATTTTCTTTTCTTCCACTTTACTTTCTATCATTTTTTTTTTCTTAACTAAACGGACCCTTGAGAAATTACAAAAATCTTTCCTAAGTATAATTACGGAGGACTTTTTTTTTCTTGGGGTACATATTGACAAAATTATCTGAATCTTCTAACATAGAAAAAGGTTAATTTCAAGTGAATTATCTTCCTCAAATCTAACTCTAAGTCCTTTATGGGGATAATTTCCATTCGGAGAAGTATAACACGAACCGACCTCTCAATCGATGCAACAGTTAAATCAGGACCCACGGTTGCGAGTCGAACACACATCCAAGGTATAGATACTTCAGTCAAAGACTCGGCCAATTAACCAAACTGTGACGTCGTCTAAGAGTCTGACCCCAGGGTCGCCAAGTCATCTAATGTAGTTGGTGGGATTAGCTGTCCCATTTGAAGAAATATGAAAAAGAAACGACTTTTGTGTAAATAGTGAAAGTTGTTGAAAGGCAATGGCAAGGCTCCAAAGAGGGGTCAAATCGAATATAGGGATATTAGTAATAATTTGTGTTCGAATATACGACAAAATATAAAATTCAACAACTTAAAAATTCAATTATATTATATTAAATAATATATATATATTTTTTTATTTCTATGATTACATCATTTAAAATTAATTTTTACCCGTTACAACAGTATGACACTAGGTAACGAATTAATGAGTTTGATTTCAGTCTTACTAGTTTTGTCGCTTTAAACTATTGAATCCGTTATAACTGTTAAATAAATAAATTAACATAAAAATTGACTAAACACCATATAAATCCGATAAATACAACTTATATTATACAATGAATTTGACAATAACACCGACGACCAGCACAACCCAAAGTCGACTCCCGAAAGGACTTGTGACAAGGCAATTAACCCACGGCATTGACTGGATGATGATGGAAATTGAAAACGCGAAAATATTACGATATAATTCTTCTGTTAATTTTTTATTAATTTATTTGTTCATATCAATGAATTGTCTTTTGAAAAAAAAAATAACAAAAGTTAACTGAAAAGTCACATTGTAATACTTTTGATACATTGATGATGTAATATAAAAAAATTAATCTTTAAGGGTATAAAATAAAAGTCTTAAAATCTTTCAGGGTATAAAGTGTGAAAAACCCTTTTGTATATGAATTGTCTTTGATATATATATTTTTTAATAAATCATACATCAATGCATTAATAAATAAAGTCATACTTAAATTTATAATAAGTGAAAAATCAAAAAGAAAATATACAAAAAAATATATTAAATGGCTGCTCACTCATTTTATTGGTATAATAAGATAACTAGCATTTTAAATTTTAGCATGTCACCTATTTTTATCATAAATTAAATCATTTAATTTTGACATTATTCATGTACGATTGTATGCATATTGATATTTATTTTCAATGTGTATATCCTTCAATATAACTTCTCGTAATTGTTTAATTTCTGAAATAGAGGGTGGAAGAAAGAGCGAGAGAGAGGTTTGTAAATCTGGGTTAGCATTAGTTGATTCTATAATAATCTTTTAAAGCTTGAGGAGAAACTATTAGAATATGAAAAACCTAGATGAACTATAATAGATCTCTATGGGTGGTGATAGTGGTGGTCCAAGAGCAGTGAAGACCAAATTATATATTCAGCCATCAACTATAGTCTTCGAAAAGCATATATTTATGTAATTTGTATTTTCTATATCAGAGCGAATAATTTTTTGATCTACACTATTTGATGGGTATGAAAGAGATTTAGGTTTAGGATTTCGGTTGATGGATGTAAAGAATGAGATTCTTCGTCCAATGTCCATATGGTGAGCATGTGAGACATTCCATTGAAAAACTTAATGGCTACTAATAAAATAGCTTAATTGCTAAAATTTTAGAATTTAGGGACTCAATTGACACGAAAATTAGTTCAGGGTTTAATTGCTAAAATTTTATAATTTAGGGATTCAATGAACACGAAAATTAGTTCAAAAGCTTAATTGACACAATAATCATAATTTAAGGATCATTCATATAGTTTACTCTTATCTTTTTTGATGAAAAATGGTCATGTTTCTAAACAAAGTGAAATAAAATCACATGATTTAGGGAGCAAAGTGAAATAAAATCACATAAGTTAGGGAGTAGAGTGAAACAACTTTTCACTAAATTTGTAACGGAAATTAATCATTGCAACAACACGGAACTAATTACTACAGTTTAAGGCATAATATGAGAAACATGATAGTTGGAGGCGCAACATGAGACGGGGGCATAAAGTATAATTTTCACCAAAAGTAAATAACTCTTTGCCAAAAAAGTTCAAATGTTCCTCGATCATATTTTCTTATGCTTCTGTTTTTTCTATATTACAAGTCTCCACATGAAATACACACATATTGTGAGTGTTTCTCCTTTTATATATAAGGAATACCATACCACTCAACTTGAACATGAGGGAGAGAGAGAGAGAGAAAATCTAAATAAAAATCATGGAAAATGCTAAGGAGAAGGAACAATTTTAGATCACAGAGAATATGTAATGACGGAAGTTTCGTGAGCTATAGTTTTAACCAGTTTTTTTAGGCTTTTGTGGCTTTTAATGGAGCCGCAGCCTTGGTGGCTATGAGTTGCTCATAGAGGTCTCTTATCTTCAATCCGACTATGGTTTGGAAGAGACCAGTTCCATTGCTGCTGCCCGGGAAGTCGGCATGCTTCAGCATTTGTTGAGTGACTTCACCATAGAAGTTGGTAGAGATGTTGCTCAGATGACTTTCGACGTAGATGAGCTCGTCTAATCTGTCGAATTGGCCGTCCATCTCCAACACAGACACCTAAGAGAAATCAGAAGGAAACAAAGCAGATTATAGTGAATGATGGTATCCTTGAAACTCATCTCTATCTCTCCCCCCCCCCCCCCCCCCCCTCTTCTAGTCTGCTAAATGAGAACATCTGACTCAATACTGTTCATCTCCTCCTCGTAGTGATTCTAAGCAGTAAACTAACTGTAGTTGGTGTTGTTAAACAATCCGAGCAACTTATGTTTAGGATCGACTCTGTTTTGGATTATTCATGTTGAAAAATGAACCAACTTTGATCAGTTTTCTAAGATTGTTTTATAAACGAGCCATATCTAAGTCATGTAATTGAAAGATGATCAACCCAAAAATTTATGTAAATAGTTTCAGAACATATACACTTCTTTCTCTCTCTTCACAATAGATTTTTGAGATGTTTAAACGGGTTTGCTGTTATAATTGATTGCATAGATTTTGGGAGATTCTTATTGCAAAATATAATATTATATATCTAGTTATTAACTCCTAATGCTTCATTTTTATAAATTTTTATAGAGAGATTGTGCTTGATTTCGGCTCGAAAGCTCAACTTCTACCAAGCCAAACTGGATCAAGAATCTAAGCTCGACAACCGAATCAAGATTGTTGATGTATTCTCAAGTTCAACAATCTCGGCCCGATTAACATTCCTAATTGTAGTGCATGATATCCAGGAAGTTGCTGAAAGTTTTTGGAGGCTGGTTATTGCATACATACCTCATGGCCAAAGTAGGTCTCAGGACCATAGAAAAATTTTATGCCAGGGTAAGAGCAAGTGAGTTTCCTCCCACATGGTATCCATGAGATGGTAGAGCCTTCATCAAACAGGTAAACTGGATTGAAATACTTCACCCCTTCTTTCATTATCAACCTTACTCTCAAAACCTTTCCCTCATTATCACTAGGAATGAGCTGGGTTGGCAACACTTCAATAACAGCATCTGCATATTGCTTCTGTGTATCTGCACAATGAAACATTTGTGTGAACACTTGGTCTGCATATATTGTGTGGGTGCAGTGATTGATGCAGGGGCGGAGCCAGAATATCCCAACCGGGCGTCCAATATTGCAGGATCAAAAGGGCTAAAAGATAATTTTAGAAAACCCTTAAGCTCCGCCCTCGAATGGATTTTTTGGGTGCCCCTATGATCATCACTTAGGATTGAAAAATGTCTTATTAGTATGTTATCAGTTATGAATACTATTAAACAGTTTGAAAAATTCATCTTATTAAAGTGTATTAAATATGAATACTCAGAAACTACATAAGTTTATCTCCGAACTTTTGAATATTTCAAAAATTCAAAAGGTCATCCCTAGGCTATAAGTTTGTCTATGAGTGCATATGTGTGTGCATGCGCATGCTAGACATATAGAGGACTAATCAAGAACCAAACAGCAGCTTGGTAAATGGATACCCACATAAAAACCATGCAAATTTTGATTGGTATTGATGGATTAAGCTAGGGTAAGAAGATGACCAATGTAAGCATCAAAATCTGGCTTTCGGGCTTCAATACTAGCTTTGATACTTTCGAGGCTGTGTCCTCGCTCCGCCATGTCTCTCTGCATATTTATAGGACATAATCATGTAAAACAATATGTATCAGTAAGCAATTTAACTCAACAAAAACTTGTCCTTAGTATTTGTGATCCGGCTACATAAATCTTGTTCCGTCAAGATGCATGTTCATACGAGTTTGAACAAGTTTTACACTGACTATCACCTAATACAGTCCTTGTTCTTTATCCGATCTTAGGACCAATTACCTGTATTTTCCAGGCAAATTTAACCTCATTGCTGATATCCAAATAGATGCTGAAGTCCAAAAGGTCCCTCACACGCTGATCATACCTACATATTTGGAAAAAAAAACAAGGTTTAAGACATTATTTATAAAGTCCCTCTGCAAATAACAGAATAATATTTGAATTACAATAAGCAAATAAAAACAGATACTTAAATGAACATATCATTATGTATATGTTTCCTAGGCTACTACTTAAGAGATGTTGTCTGCTAAAAATCATCAAAGTTTCAAGGCAATACCAAAAGATTTGACAAGGACAATCATATTTCCTCAACCGTACAACTAAGGTGCCAAGGATTGCTTTGATTTCTTTGTAATCTTAACCAATGGACAACACTCATAAACGAATATTGGGTGATTTTCTTTCTCCTCTACTAAAATTTAGAAGAGTCCTGGCCACATTTATCCTTAGGATAATACAAAATAAATACGAAATACGACAAACAAAAAAGTTGATACATAAATGTTTGTTTAATGAAGTGCATTCTCCTCTACTAAAATTTAGTCCTTTTTTTTTCATTTTCAAGCAAAATTATTCACATTTTTCCCTAAAAAATTACATTTTTCCCTAAAAAATTACATTTTTTCCATGCATAAGGGTACACATAAATAGAGAAAAAGGAAACGTTTACTTAAAAAACAGAGACCATGATCCAATGACTTCAGAATAACAAAATCAGTTTCAGTACATCTCACTGAAAAGCAAATAAAAAAAATTGCAAGTATAAAGAATAAATAAAGGGCAGAGACTCCAAATGTATCATGAGAGAGAAAATTTGGTCATGAATTACTTTATAGAAACTATGAATGCTAAGCAAAAACTTACATTGGGTGCAATCCTTCAATGACAAGGATCTTGGGGGGCTTGATGAGCTCAGGAGGGTCCAAGAGACCAGTCACATGGTTATAAATAGGCTTATCAACAGCAACACCACTCTTGATAGCCTTAACCTGCTCATACATGAGATCAAAATCGTTGGCTCTTGGATCAAGTGCAGTCACACCCTTCTCTTTCCTTCCAGTCCTATCCAGTGAGTGATAATCATCCAAACATATCACAGTGGTCGTGTCACTGATGAGTGTATTGGAGTCTGGATTACCACCTTTTGGTGGTTCTGCTGCCCCTCCAAACACACTGGTCAGCCTCCTCATGAAGGTGCTCTTTCCACACCCTGAGTCAGCTGCCAAACCAATCACAACGGTCTGTGAGTCGCCAGCTGAGCATTTTATCTCACTTGGACCATTGTTACTTCCTCTCCTGCCGGTTTTCTTGTCAGTGGTGTAGAAAACCACTTGCTTTTGGTGAAATCCTAAGCGGGTTTTTGTGGGTGTTGAGATTGAACAGGTGGAGTTGAGGGATTGAATTGTATACACAGTGCAGACTGCCATTTTCTCTCTCTTCCCAGAGGAGTTCTAGTGGAGGTGGAGAGAGAAGATTTCTCAGCTGGTTTTCAGAGCAGGCATGAAAAAGGTTCTTTAATCTTTTTTCCTTTGGTTTCAAATGAGAAGTTTTGAGACACAAATGAAAAGAAGAGGCTGTGGGTAGAGAAAACAGAAAACAGTTTTGTTTGGATAGGAAAGTGTTTGATTTGATGAGCAGGCTGAGGCGTGACTGTTTATGGGTTTCTAAGACTACCCCTTAGTTTGGACAAATTTGGAGGTGATTTTAAGGTGGGAAGAGAGCAGACATGGCTTGGTATTTTTTCAATAGGCTGGGGCATCTTGGGTATTTAATTTTTTTTTAGTTTTTTTTGAAATGAATATATATATTTTTTTAATTCATTGGAAGGATGGAATTGTTGATGAGGTGATGGGGTTTGTGATAAATGTTGGCATGGAGAAGCTTGGTGGTCATTTGTTGCAGTTTGGATATTTGTCATGCCACGTGGCATGAGGGTGGTGGCTTGTTTGAAGATGAGGGGAAGAGGGTGGGGAGTGGAGGAGATATGGGCGTTATGTCACTCCAATTCAACTTTGGAATCTGCCTGAGTATGCTTTTGTGTACCACAATTTTATCAGTAGTACCAAGTTCATTTGAGGACCAAATTCTCTCAACTAGGGCTGTTATTTGAGACGAAATATTCAGACTTGATTTGGTTCAATTTAGATAGAATTTGACTCGAGTTTGATTTGTGTTTTAAATAAGTTGAGGTTGAACAATTTTTTAAATTACTCGAACAACAAAACTTAATTTATTTATATATAAAATAGTTGAACTATTCGGGTTCGCGCTCGACTGATTTTCTAAAAAAATTGAACTTTAACAATTTTTTAGACTTGCTGAGAAAAACGAACTCGACAAACTTAAGGTTAAACTCGTAAAATTCGGCTCGATTAATACCTCTACTCTAAAACAGCCACATATTGCTATTTACATTAGGCCATATCATTTGATCTTTGTGTTTCATTTTTTCTAAGTATGTCAGTCTTACATTACTCGTATGAACAAATAGTAGGTTATCCCAGAGCGGGAAAAGCCATAAAATTTCAGTCCTTATTGTTAAATTGTTCTATCCATCTATGAAAAGCAATATAACTGTGCTCAAGCAATAATTGATTCAGTGATCGAACAAAAAATTAAATGTAAACGTGTTCATCCTCAGGACAAGTCTCCCAACCCACATAAAATTTGAATTTATCGATACATATTTTATGGCCGACTATGGAAATGTGAAGTTTACGTTATAACCATGGATTCAAAAGATCTGCCTTGGAGACCATACGCCTTTACCACTCAAGCATTGAAGCAAAATATATTGTAGCCCGTAAAAGAACCAAAAAGAGCAAGCACAGAGAGGGTTTTTTTTTATTGGGGGGTGGGGGGGAGTATCAAAATTTAGAGGCCCAAAAAAATGTAAAGCTTGATTAATAACAAATCAAAACACAAAGGGATAAATAGCATCATGTTATATACCTTGACATGTATTGGAAGGACAAGAAGATTCTAAATATCATAATTTGGAGCCCATTCAATTATTTAGCTGTCCATGTAACAGGGAGAACTCAACGGTACTGCCGGTTACTACTACTTTGTATGAGAAGTTATATGTCAAAAAGTTGACCCAAGACTTCATCCAATTCAATAATTTTCAGAAAATCTTGGCAGAGCTGGTAACTCACAAAACAACCAACATCTAAACATAAATCCCCGGAACTTCACTTTATTTTAACCGACCTGTCGGTGCTTGCAGTTACTTGTGGAAGACTACTTCAGTCCCAACACCATGGGAATTCTCGAGGACGAGATTGAGTAATAACAGTGTGTTTTCCTCACAGAAGATTGAATATGAACTTTCCACAAGGACGACATTGAAACATAGTTAGTTAACTGAAACAAGGTCATAAACGGTAACGGAGAATCGTCACATGCACCCTTTTCACTGATAACTCCAACATCTGCAACCATAGTCCAAAGGTGTGTAGCTGGAACATTTTCCCCCCTTGCCCAAAAATCAAATAAAAAAAAACAACATTTTGCGATCCTGTTTCACAATCTTCTTTTATTTCCAGGTCTTCCAAACCTCGTGCATCTTCCAAGGGTATCAGTGAAACGATGTTCACTCATTAAAAGCCACCCAATTTGACGTGCACAAAAACTCGCGAGCTAATTTATTTCTGAGGAACCAACCACTATTTCTACACAAACTGTGCAAGTAGCAGGCGTACATATTCAAATTAGAAACTTGCACACACCATGGAGTACTCAGCAAGGGAATCCAATTAGCATCAACAACTTCGCGCAATTCTGGATATCCATTTGATATATACATATATATATATATATATATATATATATATATATCATGGCCAGGACTATTCACCAATAATGTTCTATGAACCTACTCACCAGTTTGGATAGATGTATTAAAATAGAACAAAATTACGAGAGGACAAATATGATTTATTACATGAGAACTAGACATTATCGATCTTGAAAAAAACTAAATTTGCTATTAAGCACGCCAATCATTGTGCTTCAACTCAATCAAATATCTCAATAAAGAGATGAAACAAAGGATATAAAAGAATACAAACAGGAATCTCAAGAATAATATTGGAACATGTGAATCAAATCATGACCCAGGTTGATTTATCACTCGTGCCCTCGGAAATACATATAAATTTTCTGCAGACAAAGGAAAAGAACAAGGTTTCAGAGACTAAACTAGAGGCAAAGAAACAGAGAAGGCTTACATAAAACAACAATCTCCCCCCCCCCCCCCCAACCCAAAAAAACCCCAAAAAAAAAAAATGGAGAATAGAGAAGAAAACTGTATTGTCTAAAAACTCATCATTAGTGTATGCAGCTGCTCATCTTGTAATATGACATGCACCTACTCCCGACTCTATTACATGGACAACTAAGAAGCACATAGACTCAGGACATGAATAAGACATGACATGTCTAAGCGCGTCAGTCACGTGTCCGAAAAGAAAACATAGTACTAAAAAAGGACACTTATTTTAGCGTGTCCAACACCATGTGTTCTAAGTGTGTCCATGTACCAGACTTGTCCGACACCGACATTGGTCAAAATGAAGTGTTCAAGCTTTGTAAATGGACAATGTTAGCACAACCATTTTTCTAATTATGGTTCCATTAAGGGATACGGTTATAGATTTTTGGGGAAATTTCACTCGAACACCCTCTTTTTGTCAAACAACAAGACAACCATTTGACATTTCAAAAATGACACAACAAGCTTATTTGCATATTTTCATTGAGAAATGACTTATTTACTCTTCAAAATGGTGATTAATATTCCTGATTAAATTGTTCAAAATTAAACTAATTCTTCTTTTCTGACTCTCACATGACCTATAGTCAAAAAGTATGAAAACAAATTTGTGGGAATCCCACATGGGATGAGTAGACGGGGAGGAATGGGCACTAGCAGCAGATTGGAGGGAGCAAAAAGGGGGGAGGGGAAGGAAAGAGAGCAGCCTACTTGGGGCTTTCAGAGAAGAAAGGGGGCTTTGGATAAAGGTGTGCAATTTTTTAAAACATGTATATTTTAGGCCAATGGAGAACAAATTTGATAGCAAGATTAGATTGTTAAAGTAATACACTTGATTTTTTTTTTTTTTTTTGGTCTGAAAGTAATACACTTGATGGAACTCAGAGAATATGTGATTAAACAAGCAACAGGGCAAGGCAAAGGCTGACAAGCAATTAGAAATGCAATTATTTTTCTAACCTGAAGCACCCACAAGCTGAGAAGTGCTTCCAAGCAAAACAAGGCAAACCCAACCAGGTAGAAAATCTGCAATGAAAACACAAGGCATAATTGGTATTTTGACAGGAAGCACCTTAAAGAATAACATGACCTGATTTGCTACGTATAGTTAGGCAGCTTAAACTAGAGTACATTAACTTAAAGTTTTGCAAATTAAAAGACAACCTGAAATGCAATGTAATATTGGTTTTTCTTTTTGTTGTTGTCGTTCTTGTGTCTTCTTTTTTTTTTTTTTTAATTGACATACAAAGTTATCCTCTCAATCAGAAGACTTGCATCAAAAAATGGTTAAAGCAACATGTTAGGCTCTAGTCCCAAAATATAATAAATCAATCATATGAGATTACCCAACCCACGAGGTACAAATACAAATACAGAAAAGGAAGCACAAAAATGGCCAATCAATGAACGAACTAATAAGAACATGATTGCAATCAATAAAAAAAAGGCAGTGTAAAACTTACCCCCACCAAAACATGGTCAGAAAAGACATCAATTGCTGCAAGGATGCCACTGAGATTTGGAGAAGGGCACAACTTTAGTTCAAAAATTAAAATGAAAATTAAACACGTACAAAGAAAAAATGTTATCATAGCACTTTTCTAGCAAGTAAAACCAGAATTCCTAATTTTGATTTTTCCATTTTTGATGAGTAACTCACAGAACATCCACAACCAATATTAGCTACAAAATCCTAGCTCAAAATTGCAGTTTTCTAAAAGTAACCACCATATATCTGTCCTTTATTGTAAGGACGATAGGTAGCTAGAAGAGGTTTAACCCCAAAGTCCAATCTGCTTTCAGTCCAGGCCCTTGCACCACAAGATATTGCCCGAAGCACCAGTACTATCATGGAGACTAACTAAAGCTCGTGTTATGTTGACATGTGTTACCCATTCTATAATGGCAACCTCATGCAATAAATATCACAAGTGCTCTAGCTTAGAGCTTCCATGCTTCTGCTTCAGATCTTGGAAAGCGGATAGTTCTCTGGTGAGTTATTACATTGTTGAGATGCAAAACTACCTCGAGGACATTTAAGATGCACAGATAATGAACTCTTGTTCATCGAATACTAACAACCCCAAGTTGAGTATGTTAGAGTACTTATTTTTATGTTTATATTTACGTAGGGTAATACTGTAATTACCTGAGATAGTGTTGATATAAATAAAAGATGAAAAATCCAACACAAGATAATGACTGATCAACAACCTTTCCAAAAACAAATTATTAAAACCCAAAATCAAACCAATAAATATTTAAACTTACGTTAATGACTTTCCATGAAAGACGATTGGAGGGGCAATAGCAGCAAATATGCAAAAACCAATGTGAAGCTGCATAATTAAAATGACATCAAAAAAAGGAAAGCACGCTAACTATGAAAGAAGAAATTAACAAACAAGTCGCATCAAGAAAATATACCAAGTAGACCATGAAAAACCAACCAAACTTCAAGGCACTGTCAGTCCTGCAAGACAAAAATAAAAGTTGAGATAAAATCTTCCATCAGGAGCCAATCCGCACTTTTATGTCATTACTACAGCAACATTTAAGGTCAAATCACAATCAAATCAGAAATGACGAAACAATCCTCATCCAGAGTTCCACATGCAACAAAATCAAATGTAGGCCTATCTCTTGGACAAGTATTTATAGGTACCTGACGATATCCTATGGTGCAACAGAGAGTAGATACCAATATATATGAGTCGATACATTCACAAACAAGTTTGAATGGACTCAACCCATGTTCATACACAGTAAGATTAAGACTATTCAGTCACTAAGAAATAAAATATGCATTATTCTAGACAAATTACCCACAAAGCATTGATACGGACACAACGACGACACACTCACTTGTCCAACTCTATATGAATTAGAACAGAACATAGACTACCATGCCTCAACAACTTCAACTCAACACGACTCAACAAAGCCTTGTCCTAACATTTTTGGGGTTGGCTACATGAACCCTATTTTGCCATTCTGCCCTATCAATGAACCATGCCTCAACAACCTGAAGTTAAAAAATATACTGGTGAGTGAGCTATAAATACAATTCAATCCGAGGCAGAAAAATATTACTGTATCAGGCTGGCTGCAGTCATGGAGGGAAGAGAAAGTAAACTCACTTAGCGAGCTAGCAGGCGAGGCTCATTACCATCAACAAACTCACTCCATAGGCAACAAGGGAAAGGGAACCAAGAAAGAAAGCCAGGGGAGACTTCCTTTTTTTTTTTTTTTGATCAAATGGGGAGACTTCCTGACTTTATGAAGAAATGCCCAACTTGGTAGCTCCCTTATCTTCAGAAGTGGGATGGCACATGGGGGAGATTTCTTATTGCCTCCTTCCCTCTTGTAGTGATGCTAGGCGACGAACGTAGGAGAGAAAGTCTCTCTCTTATTCTTAGTATGGTAGCTATAAATACGACTCAAATCTAAGGGCAGAATAAGATTACTACATTAGAGCATCTCCAAGGTTTAGACATATCAGGTCTAAGCCTAGCTCAATTGCAGCCTACTCATTTTTGCTAATCTCCAACAAAACATCATATTTCGACAATGTTCAATGCATAATACGAGGCATTTTCTATTTCCATAGATGGCCAAAATCAACAAAACAAAGGTGAGGGAAAAATGACCACAAGGATAACCAGTACCTCATTGCACGATAAAGTGGCCTGTACCACAAAACATATGAAAGGGGGCATCCAATTAGCGCATATATTGTGGCTAGAAAAAAGATTTTGACACCTGCCAGATAATCCACGAGTTCAGAGGCTCTATAATGAAGCACTGTCAACCCCATTTCTCTTTATTGCACCAAATAATTTTTCAAAAGAGAACTTACCACCACCCCTTATCCAACAAACAGTCACCGCGATAAAATTAAACGTAAGGCAAAGAACTATACCTGCAGATATTAGTTGAAAAAGGTAAGAAATAACAAAAATGCAAAAATGTTTGCAGCAGACACATGCAACAAAAAGAAGTTAAATACAACAACTACAGACAAATGCAAGTCTTCCTGCCAGAGATACAGCATAGAGCCAATTTATAGAGAGAAAAAAAAATTGAAGCTCTTTCCTGTTTGGCCCATTTGGAAACATGGGAACTTTATTGAGAAAACAACCATCTCCATACTTCCTCAAAATCAAAAGAACCAGATTACAAAATCCATACCTAACCAGCTTGCAAAAGCCAAATACTGCAACCTCTGAGCGTTGGGTGGTATTTCATTTGCTATATCATGATGAATAATAGGAAAAACGGGTGGCCAGTTTTTATCATCTGATGGGACGCCAGCTGGATTGCAAATTTGCAAAATGGGAGGAGACAAATAGTAAGACGTCACAACATGCTGAAAAACTAACTAATATGTTGTTATAGCATTACTATTGATGCCAATTAGTCTCATTACTAACCGCTGGCAACAGCATCTTCTCTACGTTTAATCTCCTGCAGAAGGACAAGTTGATGAGCACAATGCAGCAGAACAAATTGAAATGTCTTGCATGTAAATGTTACAAACACGTGCAGAATCAAGAAATGTCATAAGAAGCATTGTTGACATCTAATTTAATAATTTTTTTGGCAAAAAACTTAACCCCTGCCACATAGATGAGCTATTCGGGACAATGAAAACTACGGGTGTCGATTTTACCTATTGACATGAACACAAAACGATTACAACATGACAAGACATGAACCCGAAAAATAACTAGCCAATTAACATGGATAATAAATGTGTCGGGCTAGTGCTAGACACAAATAAACATTTAACTGGTATCGTAAGACAAAATGTTTGATTTTCTTAAAAAAAAAAAAATCATTCCTTGATCTAGAATTGTATGGATTCTTTTAGCATCAAAGCGTTTTTTATCTGATTTTACTAGGACTTTAATCAAGTTGCCAGACACAAATAAACATTTAACTGGTATCATAAGACAAAATGTTTGATTTTCTTTTTAAAAAAAAAAAATCATTCCTTGATCTAGAATTGTATGGATTCTTTTAGCATCAAAGCGTTTTTTATCTGATTTTACTAGGACTTTAATCAAGTAGATTTTCAATATATGGAAGACCCATGTTTGGTGGATTTGGTTGAGAAATGGCAAGGTACTATTTATTCCTGGGTTACTAGTTCCTTGTTTACACGAACATAACACAAACTAAAAATGGCATGAATGATACCACCCAAATGACACGACATGACCCAAAATGACACAACACGTCTTGAGTGACTTCCCTAATGAACACATAATAAACTTATTAAGAACATGGGCAAGAACATGCATAGTAATAGAACAGCAAAACCAACCCGTTCCCTCCTTTTAAGATCTGCATCCCAAGCTGCAAGTTCTTTCTCCTTTTTCTTAGGATCCTGTGATACCATAACATACAATACCAATCATATTTCCAAACAGTAACCAGATATTTGTGTATGAAATAGTAACTGATTACATTCATCGTATCCAATGGTATATCCACTGTAGCATCATGTTTCTGGCCAAAACCTAAGGTATCAGCAACCATTTTAGGAATGCGCAACTTTGATCCAGGAGCAGCACTGCCATTCTGCAATGGACACCAATAAAAGGCATTTGAGACAAGCATGAATCAAATGAATACAAAAAAAATTAGCGTGCCAAGTCAAAATTGCATGTCCTTATCATGTAAAGTCAGTCATTTGAAAATCCAAACCCACCAAGAAACGAAAGGCCTCTCCTCATGCAGTAACCCAAACAACAATCAATTAACTCGGTGTACATATAGCCAAGGATCAAAATTTCGTTTCGAAGTACCGTTTCGGTCAACTCAAAAATAGAAACGTTTCGGAAACATTTCGGAAACGCAATGGAAACGCAGAAAAAATATGGAAACGCATAGAAATACAAATGCAATCCATTAATTTATAAAGATATGCTAAATAATTTATTAATTCAACATATTTATTAGGTTAACATCAATTTATACAAGAATAAATTTAAATTTGAGGGAAAAAAAGGTTTGACTTGAGGCGAAAGTCACTTAAATTAGTTTCAAACACTTAATTTTATGAAATAAACACATTTTTACATAATATTAAGGTCTTATAATACACATGAAATGCTAATGAGTACATACTTACATGGTTACATCCATTCCCCTGTGGAGTGTCGAGCAGGCTCATACATCGGTGTAGGCTCTGGGTAGCTACTTAGAGAAACTCCATATGTGACATAAATATGATGACAATAGTTACTCCAAATCATATTATTACGGTAATATAATCCAATTAATAATATTATTTTATTATAATACTAATAATGAAGGGTATCAAATTAAATTAATGATACTTATGTATACTTAAAAATTAAATGTAATTGCAGTGGGTATTAAATGTAATTACAGTAGGTATTAAATATAATTACATTAGGGTATTAAATGTAATTGTTAATACTTATAACAAAAAAAAAAAAGCAAAAAACTTGCACAGCAATGAGGTATTAAATATAATTACAGTATATATTAAATATAATTATAATGGGTATTAAATATAATTATAGTAGGGTATTAAGTGTAATTATTTATTCTTATAACAAAAAAATTATAAAAGACAGAAGAGCAGTGGGAATAAATGTAATTATAGTGGGATATTAAATATAATTATAGTGAGTATTAAATGTAATTACAGTGGGTATTAAATGTAATTATAATGGGGTATTAAATGTAATTATTCATAATGAACCGAATATATCACTGTTTTGTCGAAATGGTTCGAAACAATGCCGTTTCGACCGAAACGGTCCGAAACAGTACCGTTTCGACCGAAACACTGGAATTTTGTGATTCAACTACTGTTTCGTTTCGGAGTGTTGAAATTCCGAAACGTTTCGGACGTTTCGGACGTGTCGACACGACATTTTGATCCTTGCATATAGCCAACAAAGAACTTAATCTTGCACAATTAGATAAAATCTCCTCCCTAGAAATACCAGCAAGCATAGTTTTAAACAACACTAACAGACACCGTAACAATAAGGAACGCAGTATGTAGCAAGTGTCTGATAACAGTAACAACACTGAGAACATAAGTTTTTTTTTTTTTTTTGTTGGCATCCACACCTCTCACAAGGAATTAATTATCCACTCGTTTTATGTCCAAATCAAGTACACAGAAATCCTTTTTTATTGATGATAATTTCTAATATTACATTCATAACCTCAGCATGCTAAACTGGTCAATTAATGCAAGCAAACAATAGAATAAAAGTGTACCTACATTTGTTGAGCATGTGATATCCAGCAATCCATTTAACATTGAGCTTGAATTAGGCACATGTGGGCCACAATATCAATTGTTAGAAAGTTCTTAAAGTTGCTTGCAGAGAGCGTATGAATTATTTATGGGAGAAAAAAGGGGCCCAATTCCATCAGAAAACTTCTACCATTGTCGTCAATACGGACACTTGTCACTTATGTATTCATCCAACTTGTTGATAATGCAACAAACACCACTAAGTAAATAGAATGTAGAATAACATGTTGCAGTTGATTTCTACCATGCCCAAAAGCCTGCCAACCCAAGTGATTTCTACCTACTACCCTTCTCAAGTCCAGACTATAGTGCATTCGAACATCTCCTCTGACTAAACAAAGGCCATGGCGAGCTAGGAGAAGATAGAAGAAGAAATACAGCAAAGGCAGAAATGACTTCTTACCAGCGTTTGCGCCACCATAACGTCCAATAAAACCTGTTACGCCAGCATCACAACCACTATATAGGTGAAAATATTCTCACTGCTAAATCAGAGTGTAACAGTATCAGAGGCCACTGCTACTATTTCATAGCTGATTTCACAATTATAGCAATAAGGCTTAAGGACTCGAGCACAAATGCTTCCTCTAGTGCATTCATTGTGTTGTTTTTTTACTACACTAAGCATTGAAATGCTTGTGGCCAGTAGTCCACCCGCCTTCTACAGTTTATTCATCTTGCATCCACTAATCGTTGTTTCCAAATACGGTTTTTCGGTTGACATCTCTTCTAATTCGTTGATACGAGAAGCAAATTGTTGCGTGGAGGAATCAATATTTAGACATACGCCAAGAGGCGGATCTTGTGCCACTCCACCTGGTGGTATGAAACTGGCATGCATCTTGGCTCCCGAGATTCTTTCATAGAATTCCAACAATTTCTCCTGCTCCTCAAAAGTCCACACATGAAAATTTTTAACAGCCACATGCTTGCTTTTCGTTTCTATAAAATGCAACAAATACCTCTATATTCTAATTTAAACTTGAAAGTAGCAATGGTGAGAGGCCACAAAACCATCAATCCAAATTTTTGAAATTTCAAATTTTTTCACTATGAAAAAATATTACGTGGCTTTTTCTTATTGGCGTCTTCTAACTTTTTTGTCTGGTATGGATAAACCTTTATTGCTATCGGTAGACTCTTTTTCCTCACTATCACTTTATCTTATCCTTATTGCACGTCTCTCTCTTTCACATATGTCAATCAGTTTCCTTAACCTTCTCAGTTCTCTATTGTAAATGTTCTATGCACTTCCCTCAACCTCCATTTCTTCAAATTCTTAATCACTTCAAATTCCAAGACTCTACCTCTTTTTCTCGCATAAATTTTCAGTAGTTTCACAGCATACCCAGATGTGTGCAGATTTTTGTTACACTGCTAAAGTATTCTCGTCGCTTTGTAGGCCTAAAAGGGGGTGGCACTCCTGCTCCAGTCCTACATAGAATTACAGTAGATAATATATCCCCAGGCAATGTTCAAGACTGCTCCGAATGAATGAACATTTCTTTTTCATTAACAGGAGTTCCAATTTGATCACCTAGAGAACATCACCACCACTAGTTTTCTTATCTCCCAAACCCCAACATGTAGACACCAAGTTTCACAAGGTCTTCACTGTGACTACTGATAAATAAGACTACAAATCTGGTTAACATGGCATTTATCAGTGATTGCATTTCAAAGCTGACATGAAATATCATAAAGTCTTGATTAAAGTATGTAGCGAACTGTTGATTAAAGCACTTCATAGTATGAGGTCATGATTGTATTGTGCATGTAACTCTTGATTTGACTAACTTATCGCTTAAAAACTTTATATATCAATTATACATTCATGATTATAGTGCGTACATAACCCTTGATTTTAGTACTTCCCACTTAGAAACATTTTATATCAATTAATCACTTTTCATAACTATTTTTTCGACGGGGTTATATAACTTATATTAGGGCCTCCGGATACCATTGGAAGTGATCTAACAATGGCAGCTAGGAAGTTGTTATGAGGTTCCGAGACTGAAGTTTTTTTATGTATATATTATTTGGGAGTTTATTGTATGGTATGGTGAAGATTTTTGGGCACGTGTGGCAAGTTTTTAGGATCATATATGATTCTATATTTTTTGTAGAGGAAAGCCTCTGGCATATTATATGATAGAATGATACCAATAAATAAGTTTTACCAAACAACTATAAAGACAACAATGTTGTATGAGACAGAATGTTGGACAACTAAGAAACAACATAGTAACAAAATAATTGTAACGGAAATGAGAATGTCAACGTGGATGTGTGGAGAAACTAAAAAAGATAGAACAAGAAATGCACGTATTAGAAAAATGGTAAGAGTCGCTCCAATTGAGGATAAGTTAAGAGAAAATAGATTAAGATGGTTTGGTCATGTTCAACGGAAGCCAATAAAGACACCAGTTTTAAAAAAGTGAGAGAATTTATCTTAATGGTACTAAAAGTAGAGATAGACCTAAATTAACATTGAAAGAAATAATAAGAAAAGATATAAAAATATTTAACTTAAATGAGCATATAACGCATGATCAAAATAAATGGCGAAATGGACTCATTTAGCCGACCCCAAATAATTGGGATATAAGGCTTGGTTTGGTTTGATTTGGTTTATATGATTCCATATTTTTAGTGGAAATAATTGAATTTAGTATGTTATGAAATTTTTATTTTTGTGGATAAATTTTGACTTTATAGATGACCTGAAAATTGTTGTTATAACAGGCTTTGATGAGTTTGGGTATAGCTGAATTTTAACTTTATGAGTGACTGATTTTTTTACATAGAGGATAGTTCCATTAATCTACAGACTTGATTCACCAATATGTGATACTGGTGAATTTTATGATATTTTTAATACATACACTAGTGACTAGTCCATGTATTGCACGGGGTCCCCCTAGTAAAAAAGTAATCCAATGGGTAAAGCCTTTTTGTTTTAAGCTTTGGGGTAGTCTTAAAACATACTCCTTGCGCCCATTCCCACAAAATCACATAATCATTTTGCATATGAGTAGTAGATCCACAACATATAAATCCCCATAAATCCAACAAAATTAATGCTTACAGTTCTAACTTTAATTTCAGAACTACCCCCCATCATACGAGAAAATTCAATACCAAAATTTCTCCACACAAATAATAAAATCCAAGGGTTCTCAGATCTGGATCAAACAAACACCATTTAACAAAATACCCATGAAATAAGAATCACCGAACCTATAAGCACACTCGTGAAATTAACTACAAAACATAGATATTAGACAAGAAATAATCAAATTTAAATTTAAGAAAGCTAAAAATAGACGGATTTAGGAAAGAAAAAACAGGTAAAAGTGTAATTTACAAAACGGTTACCGAAAATGGATTGACTTCTGGTTCTTCTTCGTCAAAGGGGTTCGGATCGTTGCGTTGATTCCTCATGGCCTCTTTCTTTCCTCCAATTCCCGACAGATTTGCAGCAAAAAATGGAGAGAGAGAGAGAGAGTTGAGTAGAGAAGCACTAAAACTCACTGTTTCCCGTGCTTCTACGTAACGCGGGATATATCAGAATTAGAAATGAAACTGGCCATGTATTTGCCCCCGGGAAAATAATGAAATTACAAGCTGTGCCCTTACCTAAGGTGAGTGAGGGTGATTGTTAGTGGAATTATATCCTGTGGACACTATTCCAGTCGCCTATCTAATAGACGAATCAATAACTGCCACGATATATTTGTTCCACGTGACAGTCACGTGATTGCCCAAGTAGATGGGGGCATTCTGCGGCACGCAGCTGTGCTCGGTGCTCTGCTGTGCTGTTGCCGATATGCCACGCAACTGGACTTTTTTAATTCCCGAGTTGACCCTTCAACCATACGTCGGTTGGGGCATGAGATGAACCGGTTGTTTTGGGTAACTGGGTAACACTACTCTACCGCCAAACTGCATTAGCTTGGCCTGTATATGGGTGACACGTGTTTTTTTAAAATCCATTAAAAAAATTATTTTTGACAGTAACTATAAGACATGTAGTTAACCAAAGCCGTTCTAGTTAACCAAAAGTTATACCATATGCAGTAATTCATCCATTAAACTTGTACCGAATAGAGTTGTACCCGATAACCCAATTATTAATATCAATTATATTTAAGAAAAAATTATTTTACTTTTATTTTGTCTATGTATTTTATTAGGGGTGTCAATTTTTTGACTCAAACCGAACCCGACACAAATCCAAAAATTACACGATTTATTGACACAAATAATAAATGGGTACTGTAGATAGAAAATAATTATTTAATAAGTATTTTAGATAAAAAAAAATAAGAATTTTATAATTTTTTAAATAGTATTATATTAGTCGTTGTCAAATTAAATAATTTTTTATTAACATGACCGAAAGTGACACGACATGAAACCGATACCACACCCCTATATTTTATCTTCAAAAAAAATAGTTATGGAATAAAAATATTAGTTGAAAGAACAAAATAAAAATATTGTTATACTTCATGGGTGTAAGTGTAATTTAATTAAGACCGGTCCTGCAAATGAAAAATCAATCATGTATTACATATTACACTTTTATCCTTTAATATTATACTTTTAACCTTTTTATATTACACTTTTAACTTTTTAATATTATAATTCATCAAATTAACATCTAAAATCATTCAATAAATAGTCAATTTATCACATCAATATCAAACATGCAATTTCATCCAATTAAAACTCAATTCATCAAATGTACACAAAATTAACATTCAATTTTTCAAATCAAAATTTAATTTTATCTAATAAACATATAATTCATTAAATTAACATTAAAATTCAACTAATAAACATTTAATTCGTAACATTCAATTTCATCTAATTTATATTCAAATTTATTCAATTCATAAAATTAACATCGAAAATCCTTAAAACAAGATTTTTTTTTTCAGAAAGTAAATTGTATTAATAGAGAACCAAGTATACAAGGAGAACACTCAAATGTACAAACCCAAAAAGTCAAACCCCCAAAACACAAGTCTGTAGGATACCCTGATTGAAGGGATCCTCCATATGCAATCCAGAATAAATGAACTAGTTGGGTCAAAACCCCAGCTGCAACAGTAAGTTAAAGAGGCTCCAAATAGGAATTAAATCACCCCAATGCAGCCCAGCAAGCCAATCAACAGTCAGTATAAGAGGCTACATCAGGGAACAAAACAGCTGGGACATCCCCTCCAACAGAAGCTAGATGCAGGGAAGCAAGAGAGGAAGAGTCATCCATCCTCCATAAAAGTTGTATAAGAAAAAAAAAACAGACAAAAACAGATAAACCATTTAAAATATTATGGTTTTGAACATTTTCTTTTTTGTTAGAGTTCTCTTTACGACTCGACTATAATACTCTTTTTTTGACGACTTGGCCATCTCTAAATATTTTTCTTTCTCGCAATGTTTCAAAATTTTCATTGGATGCCAAGTTCTTTCATGGCCTGATGATTGAGTAGTAAAAGGTTGTACATGAGATGAAGACAAACAGTCTTTGGTAAAGTGAAAACAAGCATTAATAAGATCATTAGAATTAAAAATAAAGATCAACATAATATCATTTATACCCCATGGTCTAATTTTTTTATTTCCTTCCCTTTGATTGTCTCTAGACAATCCTTGCTATAGTGAAAACATGCATCGATTAGATCATATGAATAAAAAATAAGATCAACACAAATAATTTAGTAGATTAAAAAAAATCTCCCACTAGTAAAAAAGCCAGGAGCTTGGGCGAGAGATGATTTAATATCTTGAGCTTCATGTTTCTTCTTCATCCTAAACATAAAATAAACCATTAACCACAAAAATAGCTTCACCATATAAATTACGCTATTAACTAAAAAAAACGTTCACTTATATTATATTTGATCAAGACTTGGATCACCAATGGATTATCAAAGACAATGTTCACCAAAAAAAAAATAGAGTTTCACAGCAATCTTGGAGACTCAACAAAATCTAACCAAACAAACAAATATTTTTGTACCGTGAAAGAAATAGAGGGAAGGCAAAGAGCAGTAACAGTCTTTAGGCGGGAAAGTGGGTGGAAGGAGGGATAAGGTTTTTGTGATTTGTGGACCTTAAAATAAAAAAATAATATATTATAATATGTGGGGTGTAAGTGTAATTTATAATGTGAAGCATTTAGGGCCGGTCCAAGAAATGGGAGACCAATCCTCGATAAATATCACCCTTTTATCCCTTAACTATAACATTTTTATCCATTTTTTCCTTAACTATCACACTTTTATTCCTTAAATAATCAAAAAAAATTCTAAAAATATTCAATTTTTTATAAATAGTCCCAATTTTTATTAACAAAAAAAATTAAATAATGAATAAAATCATAAATTAAAAGAATCATAAATAATGCTTCCAATTGGGTCAGGTTATAATATTTTTGAATTGGGTTCCAATTTTTTGGGTGACTCCAATTCGCTACATCAAAAAAATTCTACTGTCCAAAAATATTCAATATTTTTTAAATAAAAACAAATAAATAATAAAAAAATCAAATAAATAAAAGAATTGTAAATAATGCTTTAGTGTGGTTATAACTGGGTATAACTTTTTTTGAATTGGGTTCCAATTTTTTGGGTGAATCGGTTTAGCTAGATCAAAAAAAAGTCCTAAAATATTCAATATTTTATAAATAGTTCCATTTTTTTATTAACAATAAATAAATAATGAATAAAATAAAACAATTCAAATAATTGTAAATAATGCTTCCAACTATTTAGGTTAGGCTTCATTTTTGGAGGTTACAACTCTCGAGGGAAGGTTACAACTTTTTTGAGGTTCCAACTTCGGGTGGGTTCTAACAGTTGGGGGAGGGGTCCAACTTTTTGGAGAAGTGTTCAAATTTTTTTTGGGTAGAAGTTCCAACTGTTTTGATAGGGTTTCAACTGTTTTGAGTTTCAATTTTTTGGGTAGAGGTTCAACTCTTCGGGTAGGGCTTCCAACTTTTTTTGGGGTGGGTTCCAACTTTTTTGATTAAGAGTTCCAAATTTTTTGTGCAGGGGTTCCAACGTTTTTGAGTAAAGGTTCCAACTGTTGGGGGTAGGGTTCCAACTTGGGTTGAGGTTCCAATTCTTGTGGGAGAGTTCCAATTTGTCCAAGGTTCAGTTACAATATTTTTGAGTAGGACTTCCAACTTTTTTGATTAAGAGTTCCAAACAATTTTTTTAGGTAAAGGTTCCAACTGTTGGGGGTAGGGTTCTAACTTTTTCGTTGAGATTTCAACTCTTGTGGGAGAGTTCCAACTTGTCCAATGTTCCAACTCTATAGGTGGGTTCTAACAGTTGGGGAGGGTTCCAATATTTTTGGGTAGGGATTTCAATTTTTTTGGGTAGATGTTCCAACTCTTGAAGTAAGGGTTCCAACTTTTTTGGGGTGTGTTTCAACTTTTTTGGTTAGGGGTTTCAACTTGTTTGGATAGAGTTCTAACTTTTTTTGTTAAGGGTTCAACTTTTTTAGATAGGTGTTCTAACTTTTTGGGTAGAGGTTGCAACTCTTGTGGGGAGAGGGTTCCAACTTTTTTAGAGGTTCAACTTTTAGTGGTTCTAACAGTTAGGGGGAGGATTTCAACTTTTTTGGGTAGAGTTCCAACTTATTTGGATAAAGGTTCCAATTCTTGGGGTATGGGTTCCAACTTTTTTGGATAGGGTTCTAACTTTTTTGGTTAGGGGTTTAACCTTTTTAGGCAGGTGTTCTAACTTTTTGGTAGAGGTTCCAACTCTTGTGGGGGGAGGATTCTAACTTTTTTAGAGGTTCCAACTCTTGGTAGGTTCTAACAGTTGGGGGAGGGTTCTAACTTATTTGGGTAGGGGTTCTAACTTTTTTGGGTAGGGGTTACAACATTTTTGGTTAGTGTTCTAACTTTTTTGGGTACGGTTCTAACGTTTTGGGTAGATGTTCCAACTCTTGAAGAGAGTTCCAACTTTTTTTGGGTAGGAGTTTCAACTTTTTTTGGGGTGGGTTCTAACTTTTTTTGGGTAGGGTTCCAACATTTTTGGTAGGAGTTCAACTGTTTTGGAATGAGTTTCAACCTTTTTGGTAGGATTCCAACTCTTGGGGAAGGGTTCCAACTTTTTGTGGGTAGGGTTCTTGGGAGGGTTCAAACTTTTTGTGGGTGGAGGGAGAGATAAGGTTTTTGTGATTAATATATTGTAATATGTGGGGTGTAAGTGTAATTTAAAATTTAGGATCGGTCCAAGAAATGGGAGACTGATCCTGAGTAAATATCACCCTTTTATCCCTGAACTATAACACTTTTATCCTTTTTTGTCTTAACTATCACATTTTTATTCCTTAAATAATCAAAAAAATTCCCAAAAATATTCAATTTTTTATAAATAGTCACAATTTTTATTAACAATAAAAATTAAATAATGAATAAAATTAAAAAATTAAAAGAATCGTAAATAATGCTTCCAATTGGCTCAGGTTATAAAATTTGTGGATTGAGTTCCAATTTTTTAGGTGACTCCAATTCGCTACATCAAAAAAATTCTACTGTCCAAAAATATTCAATAAATAAAAAAAAATAAATAATGAATAAAATCAAATAAATAAAATAATTGTAAATAATGCTTTGGTGTGGTTATAACGGATTATAACTTTTTTTGAATTGGGTCCAATGTTTGGGTGAGTCGGATTAGCTAGATCAAAAAAAAGTCCTAAAATATTCAATATTTTATAAATAGTTTCATTTATTATTATTATTAACAATAAATAAATAATGAATAAAATCAAACAATTCAAATAATTGTAAATAATGTTTCTAACTATTTGGGTCATTTTTGGAGGTTCCAACTTGGGGGTGGGTTCAAACAGTTGGGGGAGGGGTCCAACTTTTTTGAGTAGGTTCCAATTTTTTTTGGGTAGAAGTTCCAATTGTTGTGACAGAGGTTCCAACTTTTTTGGGGTTAGGTTTCAATTTTTTGTTATAGTTTCAACTTTTTTGGGCAGAGGTTCCAACTTTTGTAGCAGATGTTCCAACTCTTTGGGCAGGTATTTCAACTTTTTGGGTAGGGTTTTCAAATTTTTTTGGGGTGGGTGCCAACTTTTTTGATTAAGAGTTTCAACTTTTTTGGTGTAGTTCCAACTCTTTTGGGTAGTGGTTTCAACTGTTGGGGGTAAGGTTCCAACTTTTTGGGTTGAGGTTCCAACTCTTGTGGGAGAGTTCCAACTTGTCCGTCCAAGGTTCCAACTCTATAGGTGGGTTCTAACAGGGGAGGGTTCCAATATTTTTGGGTAAGACTTCCAACTTTTTTTGGGTATGGGTTCCAACTTTTTTGATTAAGACTTTCAACTTTTTTGAGTAGATGTTCTAACTTGTTTGGATAGAGATTTCAACTCTTGGGATATCGGTTCCAACTTTTTTAGATAGGTTTCTAACTTTTTTGGTTAGGGATTCAACTTTTCTAGGTAGGTGTTCTAACTTTTTGGTAGAGGTTCCAACTCTTGTGGAGGAGGGTTCCAACTTTTTAGAGGTTCCAACTCTTGGTGGGTTCTAACAGTTGGGGGAAAGTTCCAACTTATTTGGGTAGGGGTTTTAACTTTTTTTGGTAGGGGTTACAACTTTTTTGGTTGGTGTTCTAACTTTTTGGGGTAAGGGTTCCAACGTTTTGGGTAGATGTTCCAACTTTTGAGGGTTCTAACTTTTTTAAGATAGGAGTTCCAACTTTGTTTGGGGTGAGTTCTAATTTTTTTGGGTAGGGTTCCAATATGTTTGGTAGGGGTTCAACTTTTTTGGAGTGAGTTTCAACTTTTTTGTGGTAGAGGTTCTAAGTCTTGGGAGGAAGTTCCTACTTACCAGTTTAGCAGGTAACCGGTGTCCACTTTTTAAAATTGATCAACGGCTATAAAAATAGAAAAATTACATTAATGGCCCAGGATAAATGACAGTACCATACCGAAAAGTAAAATTCGGTATTGTAGTCTAACCCTTTTGTTTTGACATCACATGGTGATATCACCGCAATAACCGCCATTATTATTGACTGATTAAGAATAACTCATGGCTAAAAAACACGGTGCAATAGAAATAATTTTAAGAGATGTTGGTGGTCGTTAAATAAGTCTATTTAAGACTGTCAGATGAATTTTTTAAAATTTGCCTTATTTTATAATATAGATAACTAGTTATTTTTTGTGCCCGAAAGTATAGAGTAAAAAAAAATAGTCAATAATAAACATATTTGTATTTATATCAAAAATCAAATTACAAATATAGAGGAAAGAGAAAGAAATTTAAGCACCGATTATCGTCGGGGACGAGTGGTGGTGGTGGAAGACGGTAATGGGATGGTGGCGATGGTGACAAAGACGACGGTGGCGATGGTTTTTGTAGAAGATGTGGTGGTGAAGGGGTGGGGGTAGTGGTAGGGTGGTAGTAACAGTTATAATGATAGTGGTGGGGGCGATAGGAATAGTAGTAGTGGCGATGGTGGAGGTGAAGCGGTGGGTTTGGTAGTGGTGGTAGCGTGGTGACAATGGTGGTGGTGGGATGGTGGCGGTGGGGGGTAGTTGTGGTGGTGGGATGACGGTGGGAGTGGTAGTGGGACAATTCCAAATACTAATTTTTTTTAAAATACTTATAAAAAATTATAAATTCTAGCAATATTTTTAAAAAGTTATCTCAAACACATCCTTATGAGCCTATTTTTCATATTAAATTTTGAGCTATTAATATTAGCCGTCAGATTAATTTTAAAATAAAATTTAAAGAGATCGCAACTGTAAAAATTAAAAAATATTTTGTTTATCTTTTAAAATTTGAATTGTATTGTATTTTATTATATAAATATGATATATTATTGATACCATCATATCATCGTTACACTAATATTTACTCTTTTAGACATGCATGATCAAAACTAAAAAAATTATATTATAATTTTTTATAATCAAATTATAAGAAGGAAAATAATAAATCAATATTTATTTATAACAATTTTATATTTGACACTTAATTTTTTTTTAAATACAAACTGGCTAAAAATCAAGATTCACATAGTATACAAGAAATATGAGAAAAAAAAACTAACGGTAAAATAACCTCAATATATGTCCACAAACTTATCTAAATGTATCGAAAATATATCAAAAAATGATAGTTATTCAGGTATAGGTCTAATAATTAGTACGAATATGGTGGGCACTATAAAAAGTTCTTAATTTTTTTGAAATATATGTAATTAATGATAAGAAAAAAAAAAGTTTGAGGGATCTTATACTAGCTCCGCTAGTATGTATGATGATAAAATAAAATAAAATAAAAATTTGGGTGTGCATCTCGGGATAACCAATAGATTGTGTTTGTATGAGATATAAGTCGTATCTAAATTATATTATATTAATTCTTATTTAATATAATTAGATCAACTTATATGTTGCGTTCCTGTAAACTCAATGTTAAGTGATCTAACAATTTTAATTTTATTATTTGAACTCATTAAAAATAAATTTAAACACATTAATTTCATGTCAGACATCGTTCTTCTTCATCATATTATCATCGTCAGGCCTATCCATATACGACTCTATTTTTGTACACAAGTTCATGTTTGGATTCCTTAGTCCTCAAACAAAAATTATGTCTCATTCACAAATGGTATACGATTTTCAAATAGAACCAATTTAGTATTTATTAAAGAAATATATGTATTGACCATGTGTTTATTCTGTTATGAGGGGAAAAAAAAGCAAAATAGAGGAGGAATGAGTATGTTTTGATGGGCCCGGCCTGGACCAGGCCAAATCATAAATGATGGCTCCGGCTTAGATCACATTTGTGGATTTGAACTAGACCAGGCCCATATAAAAGTTGCAGGTCTAACCCAAATTAGAGATGCAGGTTAACAAGGGCTAAGCCCACCATTTTGAGAGTCCTAATCTATTACTAGCATACGTGGAGATCTCTATCTTAGGAATAAAATCATAGAGCGTAGTCATCGGGGTGTGCATTGCTAGCTTCAACCACCTCGCCCATTACATCGGCATTACGGATTCACCCCACTCCCCATTACGAGGGCGACACCTCAATCAAGACTCTCTGTAATGGCTCCTCAATCAGGGTTCCCTTTGAGGCGCTATGAAGTTGTATTTGTCTATAAATTGTAAGCCACGCACCTACACATGGAGGGCATCACATAATTCTCCATACTCTACACACCTACACACCTTGAGTAATAAAGTTCTCCGAACACTATAATTGTTCTCACCTCCAACGACAAACCCTGAAATGTAACTACTGGAGACTATACAGTTGTTGGTAAACCAAAACTAACAAATCCTCTAATTGATCCTCACTGGGCATCCTAGAGCTGCGCCCCAGCAGCTAGGAGGGGTAGTGCCTTGGGCGCCTCACCTTAGCACGGCCCGGCTTCCTCTCCTCATGCACATGCTCAATCCTCCCATGCTAACGACCTTCTGTTCCAAGAAGACGAAGGGGAATCGAGCACAAAACCCATGAAAAGCCACTATAACTACCTAGAAGGTGTCCCCCACCACTAGGACGAGAAGATCAAGGAAGTACAGAACCAACTAGACGACGTCTTCAATTCCATGAAGACGAGAGAGTTGGAAACATTCGAGCACCTTGTGAGGCGTACTAATACACCATTCGTAGCTAATGTGGCCAACTGCCCTCTCCCACCAACTTTCAGAATGCCAATTATGGAAGTTTTTATGGCTCAAAATATCCACTAGACCACGTTGACACTATAAATCCCTTATATAGTTACATAATATACCAGAGAAGATTATGTGTAGGGCTTTCCCTACCACCCTCAAGGGGTCTGCACACTAGTGGTTCACGAAACTCAGACCAACGTCCATAGATTCTTTTGCAAAAATAAGCAAATCCTTCGTCTCCTACTTCATAGGGGTACTTCATCCAGTTTTTTGTTTTCTGTTTTGAAGTGTCAGCCAAAGAGAATGTAACAGTGTTTTAAAAACCAGCTCACCTCGCGTGGGTTGACTTGGTGAATGGGCGAACCGAAGCTTGAACCAAAGCCTAAACCGGGCCGATTCTCAGATTAGATCGTTTAAGTATCAAAACTGGAAGAAACCCACTGAACCACCTGGGTCCTATCAAAACCGTTCAACTCGACGATTTTTAATAAACCGGCCGGAATAACTCATACCCTATAAATACCTGGGTTTTGGATAGGGGTGTTAATTGAGCTGAATTTGAGTCTAAATCGAGTTGAATTTACACATAAACGAGCTGGCTCGTTTAACTATTGACATATAAACAAGCTTTAAAAAATGTTCAATCTTGACTTGTTTAACAGCCCTAGTTTTGGGGCTTTTAGCATATTTGCCCTAAATCTTGTGGCTTGCCCTCTGCTTCGAGTCTCTGATGAATGAATCTCAAATTAGCCTCAGACTTAGATCTCTCTCTCTCTCTCTCATTCTCTCTCTGTGCGCTGCGAGTAGTCGAAGGAAGCAAAGGCCGGCAGGGACTCACTTGTCGGAGGTGAATCGACGATTTGCTTCAGGGCTTCACTACTTCAAATTCTCTGCCTATTTCCTTGCCTCAAGTGAGAGTATGAGACACAACACACTCACTACAATAGATACATCATCTCTCCTTCTCTCTCTCGCTCTCTCTCTCTCTTTCATTTTCTCTCTATTTTGGCTTGCTTAGTTGCTTGAATATTGAATTGTTTATACTGTTATATATTTTTTTTGAACATTACTATCATACTGTAATATAAGATTGTTTGATTAGTTGAGCAAATTGTTTGATTACATTACTCTCATTTTGTCATACTCCATGTTAATGATTATGGGAATTTTTGTTTCATCTAATATACATTAAGTATGTTTTTTCATAATTATTGTGATTTTTTAGCCTTATTATTAATAATAATAATAATTTTTATTTTTTTTATTATATTACCGGTGAGCTATGAGAGATTTAGGAGCATAGATCAAGGCTCGAGCTCTGTTATAAGGAGCAACACTAGGCATGATGCTCGAGGTGATGCACTTCTAATAGACGAAGCTGAGCTTGTGGGCATCGACAAACCAAAAAAACAACTTATTAGTTGGCTTCTTGATGGTGATTCTGGACTCAAGAGTGTTTTCGGTGGTGGGAATGGGAGGGTTAGGAAAAACCACACTGGTCAAGAAGGTTTTCGAGGATGGACAAGTGAAGAGACACTTCCAAAGCCATGCTTGGATCACTGTTTCACAATCATTTGATATCGTGGTGCTCCTGAAGAGAATGATTAAAGAACTTGCAGTGCCTCCAATAAAGGAACCTGTGGGTGTCGATCAATTGAAAGAATCCATCAAGCAATTCCTCCAGGGAAAAAGGTACGTGATTGTGTTAGACGATGTATGGACTATAAATGCATGGGATGACATCAAGTCTCATTTTTCTATTACTTGTACAAAATATCAACATTATGGCAAACAGAGTCATTAAATCAAGAACTAGCACCTGCCAAGCCTCAAGGATGTCTCTGTTCGTAGGAGTCCCGATTGTGTGTCAATGACTAGCCATCGTAAAGGAAATTGCCCAAGCCAATCCATCCTACTATAAGATTTTCTCTACCAAGCAAGTGGGGTATAACCACTGTAGGATCATTACTGCATGTAATAACTTGCTACAATACCACCTCCAACACTACAAGGTGTACGGCATGAGAATTGTAGTACTACAATAAGTAAAATGTAATTGGCAAATGAATCTAACACATGGACGTTTTTAGAATTTGAACAAACATGTTGTATGAATACTTGAAATCAAAAATCAAATCAAATCAAATTCAACCCATTTATGAAAAATTAGAGCAGGTTTGAACTTCAATCAGTTATTAGTCCTTTCTTTACAATATAACTAGATTTCTAACCTTCAACGGTCTCTCTTGGAGTTTTGAAGCCTAAGTCAACGTTCTTCCAGTACCGATTCCCTCCCTTTCCAGGCCTCTTTCCCTTCCCTGACTTCTTCGAGCTGCACACCAGTGTCCCACTACATTCATCACTCAAACTATAGATATTCACTTATTTTTCATTTGTATACAGAGTTGGTTTGTATCACTTGGAATATCTGTGAGTGAAAAAGGATACAAATTAAGTATAGAGTCCAGTATATATAGTCAATGAGAATTACAATAAGGGTAAAAAAGGTAAAACTATAATAAATCCTAATAAACTAAACTGTAATATCTTCAACACTTCCCCTCAAGTTAGACGCAAAAATGTCAACTAAGCCAAATTTGACAACGGAGTCTCGAAGAATGGATAGAGTGACAGGTTTGGTGAAAACATCTGCAACCTGATCACTAGTCCCACAAACGATGGAGTGACAATACTACTGTTAACCTTCTCTCGAAAGAAGTGAACATCGATCTCTATATGTTTCGTCCTCTCGTGTAATACAGAGTCAGAAGCAAGCTGAATAGCAGATCGATTATCACAATATAATGTAGATGAAGAAGTCATTGAAAATCCTAACTCGCCAAGAATCGATCGTAGCCAGATAATCTTACATGTGCCAAGTGTCGGTGCCCGATACTCTGCTTCTACTGATAAACGAGAGATAACTGACTGCTTCTTGCTCTTCCAAGAGAAAAGATAAGTCCCTCGAAAAACACAGAAATCCGTAGTAGATCGACCATCACATACTCCCCCATAATCTGAATCTGAATAACAGGTTAGAAAATCAGTCTGAGATCCTGATACATAGAACAATCCAAGTTCAGGACAAGACTTAAGATACCGAAGAATATAATAAAAACTGCATCAAGATGAGGCTGACACGGCCGGTGCATGAACTGACTAACTCGGCTGACAACAAATGAAATGTCTGGCCTAGTGTTAGCCAGGTAGATAAGTCTACCTACCAACCTCTGATAGATAGTCGGATCTTTCAACTCCTCACCTTCAGTAGTAAGCTTCAGGTTTGGAATCATGGGCGATGATACCGGTTTGCACCCCAACATCACAGTGTCTGAAAGAATATCCAAAACATACTTTCTCTGAGAAAGAACAACACACCAGCTGCTACGAGCAACCTCAATCCCAAGAAAGTATCGCAAAAATCCAAAGTCCTTTCACATCGAAGGCCTTCCCAAAGTCCACCTTGACATGTGTAGTCCCAGAAACATCATCTCTAGTAATAATAATATCATCAACATATACTAAAAGAATGACACACTGTCCAGAAGTACTCCGCCGAATAAAACAGGTATGATCAGAATGACATCTGGTGAACCCCAAATGACCAACTACATCACTAAAGTGAGAGAACCAGGCTCGTGGTGACTGTTTCAGTCCATAAAGAGATTTACGCAGTCGTCATACCTTTCTAGCATACTCCCTCTCACCACAAAAGCCCGGTGGTGCATCCATATAAATAATCTTGTCCAGATCACCGTGAAGAAATATATTCTTCACATCTAGCTGATAAAAAGGCCAAGAGTACTCCGCAGCCAGAGAAATAATCAACCGAATAATAGTCAATTTTGCCACGAGGGCAAATGTAGCACTAAAATCACGACCTGGTACCTGAGTAAAGCCCTTTGCCACAAGTCTAGTCTTGTGACGATCAATAGTACCATCCGTAAGAAACTTCAGGGTGTAAACCCAACGACAACCAACAGGCTTCACCCCTAAAGATAAAGAGACAAGATCCCATGTATGATTACGCTGAAGAGCGTCCATCTCTGTCTTCATGGCAAGAATCCACTGGGGCTCCCGCATAGCCTCCGAAACAGAGCAAGGAACTGGTGTATCTGATAAGGTCATACTATAAGCTCGAAATGTAAGAGACAAATCACCATAAGAAACATAAGCAGAGATCAGATATAAAATCCTGACGGTTTAACCATAACGATCAACTGGACGACGATCACACCGCGGATAACGACGCCCTAAATCATTATCCTTCACTGACAATGTCTCATCAGGTAATGTAGCTGACTCAGTACCTGCAATCTCATCAATACTAACAACAGGTGCATCAATATGCTCCATGAATTAAGAAGGATTACCTGAATCGCCTAAGATAGAAGGGACATCAGCAGGGGGATAAGAGTGAGGACGACAGACATAAACCTGCAAAGGAAAAGAGACCGGTGGCTTTGGAGGAGAAGAGACTGATAACTCTGTAATGATAGTGACCAATGGTTCTAGTTTCTGTGGTGATGGAAAATCAAAAGGAATATCATTAATAGGAGGGGAAGACAGATGATTGGAAGAAAAATAGGGAATATGTTCAAGAAATGTAACATCTAGACTATGATACATACGACGCTTGATAAGATCATAATATCGATACCCCTTAGACTGATGACAATAGCCCACACAGACACAACGAATCGCTGTATCATCAAGCTTATAGCGAGTAGGAGACTGATCTTGAATAAAACATATGCAGCCAAAAACACGAGAGGGGGCAGGAAAAAGTGTTCGCTCATGGAATAAAACCTATAAGAGAGCCCCATGCTGAAGAACACGACTCGGTGTACAATTGCACAAAAATGTAGAAGTCAAAACAACAAAATGCCAATAAAATTTTGGGACCACCATACCTCTAAGCATATAACGTACAATCCCTATCAGACTCTTATTTTTTCTTTCAGCAATTCCATTTTGCTCAGGAGTATATGAATAAATGAGCTGTTGAAGGATACCTTGGAAAGAAAGGTGAGACACTAAGGCATCAGACACATATTCTTTGGCATTATCCGAACGAAGAATACAAACAATGACATTGAATTATATCTTAATCATTTGGAGAAAATGAGTGATGACAAGGAGTACATCAGACTTCCTATGCACAAGGTAGACCCAAGTACAACGGGTATGGTCCGTCTATAAATGTCACATAGTATCGAGCACCTGATAGAACAGTAATAAGAGATGATCACCAAATATCAGAGTGTATTAGGTCAAATGGCTTGGGTGATTGGTGCATGCGAGGAATATAAATGGTTCTAATATGTTTCGATAGGGAACATATAACACAGTCAAGTTTACCACCAACACAAACATTACTTTAAAGCAGAAAATAACATACATAAATATTTAAAATTTGTATGTCCAAAATGATCATGCCACAACTGAACAGTTTGTGACGAAAAATCATAACAACAAGTACTAGGTATAATACTAGCATACAAGCTAGGAACAGATAAAGACAAAATAGGTGCAGGTGATGACGGTGAAGGAACTAGTGAAACTAGAGGTGGATCGCCTAGATAATATAGTCCATATCTCTCATGTCCCCTGATAATAATCCTCCTGATACTTAGGTCCTGCAAATAACACGAATCAGATAAGAACACAACCGCACAATGAAAATCTCTGGCTAATTGATGTACAGATAATAGATTCATGGCCAGCTTTGGTGCATGAAACACCGAACGTAATGTAAAGTCATCTAGGAGGCGGACTGTACCCCTACTAACAATAGGGGCATGTGTCCCATCTGCTAGCTGAACTTGTGTATGTAACCGCTCGTCAAAAGTGGTAAAGTGATGGGCCTCACTTGTCATGTGACCATTCGCACCCGAATCTAGCATTCAAAAGAGAGACGGATTGACACAAGCATAAAAGGCACGAGGTATACCTGTAGTGGTGGCAGCCGCAGTAGTCAAATTTTAAGAAGTCAGAGTAGACATAAGTATATCCAATCAGGAAGTAATAGCATCCATATCACTCTGTCAAGGAAGAGCAGTAGTAGTAGCAGTAGGAGCAGCGACAGTAGGCAGTGGTATCTCAGCAATAGTAGCAGTACGACCCCGACGAGGTGGCTTAAGCTCCGGATGGAGCTTCCAACAAGCAACCCTAAGATGTCCTGGCCAGCCACAATTATCACACTAACGAGAATCCCCCTGTCTGCGCTGATCTGGAGCACCCTGACGGCACTGGTCCAAGCGTTGTCCACATGTGGATCCTGAACAAGACCTGACAGTAACTGCAAGGGCCATCTGGTTGGACGGAGGAGTCAAGGCCGCAATTGGAAGAGATGTAATACGGGCACGACGTTCATGCTGCTCAATCATCGCATACACCTCATAAAGAGACGGAAGCCTCATCATCAACAAGATCTGTGAACGAGGTCCCTCAAACTCATCACGAAGCCCTATAAGGAACTTGTGAATCCTATCCTCCTATTCTCGAGTATGCAAGAATGTTGCTCCCTCGGGCTCTATCCTCGGAATGGCAGCAAGAAAACGTAGAGTCTCATACTCAAGCCACCGTTGGGTCAAATAGCCATAATAATCCTCAACGGTCAAATCTCCCTGCCGAGCATATGAAAGCTCATAAACACGAACTCCCCGTCCTGACTAGGAATACGTCTCTGATAATGCGCTCTATAGCTTCGAAACAAAGCTATAAAACTGATGAATCCTGTAAACAGATGGCTTCATCGAGTTAAATAACCATCCAAGAATGGTGTAGTTCTCAGAAAATCACGCAGAATATTCAGGGTCGGCATTAGCTGGCTTTGGGTGAGATCCCGTCAGTCAACCAAGCTTCCCTATACGGCCTAGGAAAAGCTGAAATGAGCGAGACCACTCGGCGAAGTTACAACCATTCAACAACTGTGCCATAATTTTATGAGAGATCATGCCCGACAATGTTGGTAATGTAACTGTGCTAGTAAGTACTGTATACTAATCAAACATAAAAGTGAAAGTACCAATAGATGCATCAACTGTAGAGGTGTCAACAGTAAAGGACTCAAGTCCCTCAGCAGTAGTCATATCGACAATAATAATAAAGCACCCGTGACAGAAAAAACAACTCTAAAATAAATAGAGGGATAAAATAAGGGAGAACAATATACATTTGGTCGAACAGTAGTGATAAATACAAAAGGTCCAGAAAGCTCCCAAATAATTAAGTCATGGTGCCCAAAAATCCAATAAAGATAAATAAATTATTTACTGCTTCAAAAGCAAATCAACAGAGAAGAGGATTCAACCCCTCTTAAAAGATCCTACGGTCCCAAATAATTAGACGCATGAAAGAAAAAACTCGATGCTATGACGAATAGTGCGACCCAACAACGAACAGTGCGACTGGGTTTTGGTTTGGTATTTTGGGTTTGGTGGGCACTGCTCAGACTAGCAGAAGAAGCAGAAGGTTTTTTTTTTTTTTTATGGCTGTCGGTTTGGAGTGGATGTATGTCGGTGGAATGGGGGCTGGTGTACTGAGTATGGCTATCTGTGGGTATTATTTTGGTGAAGAGGCTGGACTGGTGTGGTTGGGTCGGTTTGGAGAAGATTGAGGTTTTTTTTTTGTGTGGCTGTGTTGCTGGGTTTTGGATTGGCAGGGGGCAGTCGGTGGTTGTTGGTGAAGGGGGAGTCGGCGGTGTGGCAGTCGGCTGGGTTTGGTGAAGGGGGCATGCTGGGTTTGGCAGTTAGTGGAGTGTAACTAATGTGGCAGTCTGGGTTTTGGATTAAGGGTAGGGCTCTGGCACCAACGTGGAATATCTGTGAGGGAAAAGGGATATAAATTAAGCGTAGAACTCCGGTATATATAGTCAATGAGAATTACAATCAGAGTTAAAAAAATAAAAAACGAAAAATTATAATAAATTCTAATAAACTCAGTTATAATATCTTCAACAGTATCTTATTAGAGGAAAACCTTGGGTTGCGTCAAGAAGGCCTTCTCAATCTGAAACACAAAGAAATCATAATCGATATGAACCCTCCACCTACACACATAGAGGAACTAGGTTCAAGTATTTTAATGGGGTGTAGTAATTCACTAAAACAGAGCAGTTTCAATACAGATTGACTAAAAAGGAAAGCTTGATGTTGTCTTACAAGAGAGACATCACACTAAAAACCCTAAAAAGAGTAAACAAACATTAGTGCATAACAAATAACGAGATTATGTTAGATATGAAAGTAGCCAAGAAGAGGAAAAAATTGAACCAGAGTTTGCAACCAAGAAGAGAAAAATTGAACCAAACCCTCATATTTTGGAAGGTTTTGGTTTCTTACATAATCTGATTCTCAATCCACCAGACTAAAAGAGAAAATTTAGATTTCCGTTAGGGATTCAGATAAGTAGTTGCATTCAGTTTGAATACACCCTAGTCTTTAGGGTATTTGTTTAGTGTTTCTGGACTTCTTCTAGTTGCACTTATCACGTTGATTAGTTGTAAACGTGAGTTAGTTTTTCTAATTCTATTAAGATTGTAGAAGGCTATTTACAAGCTTAGATTGTTCAATAAGAGGGAGGTCATTCCCAGAATTGTGGTGTACTCTTTCATTTTGTGTTTCAATTCTTAACATTTTGGTATCAGATCCTCCACTGGGCCTGACAAAATCAAAGCAACCGTCTATGAAGTTGGGTAAATATAGTCTAAAATGCTTCTTCAATAGTAGATCCATACTTATTTGAGTTTTTCTTTCTTTAAATTTGAATTTCTATGCCTATACCAAATCAAGTTTTTTACCTTTTTTTTTAACTCAAATTTGATTAACGGTTTGAATTTTCATTGGAGATGGTCTTACTATAACTCCTAATAATATGATGCTTCATCTAGTGTATGATGAGAATTCATTGCTTAAGAGAGGAAAATCGTGCAAAGTTTGAAATCTTCATAGAGTAATAAAAATTACAAAAAAAATATATATATGAAACTAAATGAGTAGGACAATAAGAGTAGAGTTCTCAACAATTACCTCCTCCAAAAGCCACTGTGAAAGGTGAGAATTTCCAGTCATTTCAATTTGGGAAAGGTACACCCTTCGAGATCCTCTTCGTTACCTTTTTCTCGATTTCTGATCATTTGTATGAAAACAAGTGACCCACTATTTATAAGCATCCATGCTCATATATCATTGGGCCAAATTGGAAAAAAAAACATAATAATGGAAGGAATTTGGATCCAGAGGCGGGTTGTACTATCTAGGGAGCCAAACATAGCTGAGAGCACCATGACAAATATATTTTTGGCGGGAATCAGAAATGCCCATCGTATATTCTCGGTGAATTTTGAATTTCTGGGTTAGGAACGGAATTCAGATATCAAAACTGATGCGCAGTTTTAGGTTTTGGGCTGCCCAAACCAGTTAGAATAAGGGTAAACTAACTTCCAAACAAGAATTCCAATCAGCCAGCAAAAAATAAAGGCCGTTGCCGGGGATTGAACCCGGGTCACCCGCATGACAGGCGGGAATATTCACCACTATACTACGACGACTTTAAGCAAGCTGAATAGTTAAGCCTGAGGTAAAAAAAAAAAAACAAGAAGCGTTTTTTGTTCAATCGATGAAACCAATCATACTTTCATAAAACAATAAGCGATTTTTGGTCAATTGACGAAATCAATCATACTTTCACTGCGGTGGACTAGCTTTCATAAAACACCTTTGGGAAGCAACAACTACTATTGGGATCCAATTCGGAGATCAATTCGACAATGATCATATAAGAACCCTTTGAAGACATGTCCACCGATCTTCACAACCGCCTAATAAGCATTTTCATAAAAAAGTATCATTCAACAAGAAATTTCTTGTTCAGAATCCACATGCACTAACAGAGATCAAACAAGCTAGTCTCTCTTCATATTCAAATCCAAAGGAGCACCTGTTAACAGTCTTTAATAAACAATAAGTAAATAAGAATTTACTTATTGTAATAACTTGCTACAAAAACCACCTCCAACACTACAAGGTGTACGGCATGAGAATTGTAGTGCTGTAATAAGTAAAATATAATTGGTAAATGAATCTAACACATGGAAGTTTTTAGAAGTTGAACAAACATGTTGTATGAATACCTGAAATGGAAATCTAATCAAATTCAACCCATTTATGAAAAATTAGAACATGAATGAACTTCAATCAGATATTAGTCCTTTCTTCAGAATATAATTAGATTTCTAATGAACTTCAATCAGATATTAGTCCTTTCTTCAGAATATAATTAGATTTCTAACCTTCAACGGTCTCTCATGGAGTTTTGAAGCCTAAATCAATGTTCTTCCAGTACCGATTCCCTCCCTTTCCAGGCCTCTTTCCCTTTCCTGATTTCTTCGAGCTGCACACCAAAATGTCCCACCACATTCATCACGCAAACATAGATATTCACTTATTTTTCATTTGTATATAGAGTTGGTTTGTATATTTTACTAGAGGAAAACATTGGATTGCAGCAAGAAGGCATAAGCGATATGAACCCACACACACACAGAGAAAGAGGAGCTGGGTTCAAGTATTTTAATAAGGTGTTGTAATTCACTAAAGCAGAGCAGTTTCAATACAGATTGACTAAAAAGGAAAGCTTGATGTAGTCTTACAATAGAGACATCACACTAAAAACCCTAAAAATAGTAAACAAACTTTAGTGCATAATAGATAACTAATTATGTTAGATACGAAAGTAGCCAAGAATATGAAAAAATTGAACCAGAATATGTAACCAAGAAGAGATAAAATTGAACCAAACCCGCATATTTTGGAATGTTTTGGTTTCTTACATAATCCAAATCTCAGTCCACAGGATACTGTATTGATGGAAATCTTCTGAAGGATCAAACCAGAGGCCATATCTCTCTCCTCTGCCAACGTTTGTGCTTCCATTTCCATAAACATTGGTCTGAATCTTTGCCTCTGATGTTCCCAAGAACTCAGAGTCTAACTCATCATGGTTTTTGTCAAATATGTCTCCATTTGACATCTATCCGAGGGGTTTTGGTCAGATATTTAGAACATAAATCCTTAATATGAAATGAAAATCAAGAAATGTAAGGGGTAAAACCATCTAGGTTTGATTGATTAGATTAGGGGATAGAATCAATATACTCGCATAAAATGCAACAACACCACCAGCTGTGTAATCTACAGGTAGCTTAATGGAAGCACTAAAGAATCCATGAAGGTAAAGGTCTTGAGAAACAAATCCCAGAACCTGTATATATATGATAAAAAATCTCATCAAAACCAACCAATAAAGAAAGAACTAGGATAAAATAATCAAGGAAAGCAAGTCACATAGGAAGAGGCTTCTAAGAGATTTACCTCTCCAATGGCTTCATCTCTCCTCTAAGAATTTACCTCATGATCCGTAATGTCCAGTGCGCTCGGATCTGTCAAACATTGACATATACTTCGCTGCATTTCAAGCAAAAAGATTTCTGTTCAAGCAATTTTGCAGCTGTAAATCACAATAACGACAGTCTTTGGAAGGAAACAAGTGGATTCTAGGAGCATTAAGCCAACAACAACTACAAACAAACAGAAAGAAAAAAAAACAGAGATTTCAAAAAAATTGAACCCAGTTCAACCTCTGCTTGTCGGTGGTGCTACAGCTAGAGTTGCATCAACCTATATCTTCACAATCAAACCACCAAAATTTATGTAGCTACCTCAAGTGTAGCTAAACCAATACAAATTCCATCGAAGCGGAAGATTTATGTTTGAATCTTTCTGCATAAATTCCATACAAATTCTCTAGAAAAAGCATGTTCATTATCATGAGAGAGAGAGAGAGAGAGAGAGAGAGTTGGTGATATGTTTGAATCTTTCTGCTCGGTAAAAATTCAGGAAACCTTGATGTCCCTGTGCATGATTCCATTATTGTGAAGGTATTCCAAGCCCAATAACATCTGCTTGCTTTACATCCTTATAACCTAATTAACAACCACATTGATGGGGGAGTTTCAGATTTCAAACACCCACAGTATATGTTTTGAGAAGCTGTATTCAAAGTTCTAACAGTACTTGTCATAAACACATTCTCATAATCTTTTTAGTAAAGAAGTTTGAGAAACAAAAGCAAGTATATGCCTGGAACAAATTCCAATAATGTATTCAATGATCCCTCTGAGAAACAAAAGCAAGCTAGTCAGAACAAATGTATACCGTCACTCACCAAATTTGCACGATTAACAGAATATAGCACTGACAACTATGTTCGGATGGGAGAGATTCTTCAATAGTTTCTGTGGTTGAAGTCTCCCCATAAGAGTCAAGTTTCATTGATTTTTATAACAGCAGAAATGCTACATCTCTTTTGTGATGAATCTCAGGAATAACCTTAATATTAAGATTTCTACAAGTAGCAGACCATTGCTGCTAAATGCAGAAGAAAATCTATAGCTAGCTTATATTTAACATCAAACTATTGGTGAATTTGCATAGTAAATCTGATTTATAAGATTTAACTAAATCAGTGCCTTTACTTGTGTGTTTTACTTCGAAGCACTATTCCCCGCAATTGAGACCTACACAATTAAACACCAAAATATCAAATCAAATGAGGAAATAAAAACAGAATTGAAAATTATAATAGCAGAAATAATTCCAAAAAATCTACAAGAATCAGATTTTTGTGGTGTTTACACAATCATTGATGACACAAATTACTTACCTCCATTCTTTCGTTTGGTCGACGATGGAGAAAGAGAGCAGAAGGTATATATATATATATATATATATATATATATATATATATATATATATATATATATATCATCATCATCATCATCATAAACTAATATATGAATTAGCCAAACTAGTTTTTATTTAACCTAAACAAGACTTGAATAAAAAATAGGACTACATATACAATTTTTAAAAAAATTAGAGACGACAAATATAATAAATTGAACAGAATTATGATACATAAATATGGCATAAATGAATAAGAATCAAAACTGAGGGGCGGGAGGAACTGAATAGCATTACTCTTTGAATAAATAGATTGGAGTGAGGTACCTACCATGGTTCAAAGTCGCGATATCGGCCGTCGACTCGAAGGGTACTGATACACATCGGTTGCTACGTTGTGGCATGGTGTCAGTCGATACGCTCAAAATACAAGATAAAGCTCCAAAAAAATTTAAAAAAATTATTAAAAATTCAAAAAATATAGCCATCATCATTCATGCATCATATGTCCACAATACATCCAAAGATACATTAAACATAATTAAAATGAAACATAAAATCGCTACCGAAAATTATTAATGTAATTGTAACATTTGCATCTCTGGAGGAATCGAACCCAATTGCATGTTTGGAGTAATTTAAATGTAATTGTAACTAAAATAATGTAAAACAGCTTGTTGTTTAAATGTAATTCTAGCTAAAATAATGTAAAACAGCCTATAAGAGTCAAACCAGTGACCTACAACATGAATTTGCATCTAACCCAACTGACCTACTAGTTTTACATTACACTGAAGACAAGTATAAATATTTAAACAACACTCAAACTCAGTCAAAAAAAAAAGCAGACAACTATTAAAAAGTTTTTTTTTTCCATACTTACCTCTTCCAGACGAAGACTTCTCATCTTCTCAGTCACGACGAGAGAGAGGTGCAGACAGAGTAACAGAGACGACCACGGTCCCTCACCGACAGATGACCACAGTCCCCCACCGTCCGAGAGAAAACCAACATTGAGATCCACTTGGTTCGATCGTCACACAAAAACAACCGAAGAATATCGTCTCACAAAAACAGAAGAAGAAGATGAAGACCCTATTTCGTTCGATCTCCAAGTATGTTGAATCCTTAGTATTCTTGGTTTTTATAGATGAAAAAAAAGGGTTTAGATGAAGACCCTACTTTGTTCGATCTCCATTTTTTTTTTTTTTTGGATTTTTGTTCAATTTTTTCGAAATGAATGAGTGTCTTGGATTTTTGTTTTGTATGTTAGATTTGGGGGGATTTTTTTCACTGACTCTTTCGACTCGGACAGATTTTGATACGAATCGTTTGAGTTGAACCGAGGTGTGGCCGAGTCCTTTGATTTCAATCGAGACGACCGATATATCGCCGATGTTAGTTCATTTTGAGATTTCTACAACTCGCGTACCGTTATCGTATCGACAGTGGCCAAGTCGGATACGACTCGGCCTATACCTAGAACCATGGCTGTAATGTGGGGTTACGATTGTGGAAAGAGAGTGAGAGAAAAGATGCGTCACTACTGGGGATTGGGCAGCGGCACAATGGGGAAAAAGGTAGAGAGAAAATAGAGTTACGGGGAGATGACATAAGAGCATAAGGAGAGAGAGATGGACGAAGAAGAGATGCAGAGAGAGAGGAGATGATTGAGAAGAATACGTGAAATATGCAGTGGCTAGGCAGCTACTGGCTGTCGTTGGCAGTGGATATGCAGGGTCCCAGAGAGAAGAACAATGGGCAATTGTCGCTGGCGGTGAACTAGTGGCTCAATAGGAAGGAAAGTAGAGAGAAAATAGAGGTAGGGGAGATAAACATGAGCGCATAGAGAGAGAAATGGACGAAGAGGAGATGCATGAGAGAGAGAAAGGAAAAATTGAGAAGGATATCCAAAATAGGCAGCGGTTAGGCAGCTAGTGCCTGCTAGATGTCGTTGGCATAGATGTGCAACAACACTGAGAGGTGGGAGATAAGACGCAGTTGTCACTTGCTGTGAACTGAGAGAAAAGATGCATGAGAGGGAGACAGAGAGGAGATGATTGCGAAGGATACTTGAAATAGACAATGGTTAGGCAGCTGCTGGCTGTCGTTGGCAATGAATGTGCTATGACATAGAGAGAAGGGGTAAAGATCAGTTGTCACTGGCGGTTAACTGAGACAAGAGATGCGTTATTGCTAGGGAATGGGCAACAATACAATAGGGAAGAAAGTAGAGAAAAAATAGAGTTAGAGGGAAATGATTATAAGCGCATAGAGAAAAAGATGGACGAAAAGGAGATGCGTGAGAAAGAAAGGAGATGATCGAGAAGGATACCTGAAAAAGGCAGTGGCTGGTAGCTGCAGGTTATCGTTGGCAATGGATATGCAACGATGCAGAAAGAGAAGAATAAGGGGCGGTTGTCGTTGGTGGTGAACCGAGAAAAGAGATGTGTCACTACGGGGGATTTGGCACTGGTGTAAGAAGGAAGAACGCAGAGAGAAAATAGAGGTAAGGGAGATGAACATGAGTGCCTAGAGAGAGATGGACGAAGAAGAGATGCATGAGAGAGAAAAAGAGGAGATGATTGAGAAGGATATCTGTAACACCCCGTTTCATTTTGGCAAGGAACTAGGTAGGGAATGTTATCTTGGAAGAAATAAGAAAAAATTAGAATAATCAAGAAAAATCTAGAATGTTGGAGAAGTTTCTAGAAAGTTCTAGATAATTCTAGAAAGTTCAAAAATAACCCAGAATAGTCTAGAACAATCTAGAAGAATCTTGAAGGTTAAAGAAGTTTCTAAAAAGATCTAAAAGATTCTAGAACATCAAGGAATCTAGAGCACTCTGGAAGAGTACAAAAGGTTTTAGAAGATTTTAGAGAGATAAAGAGTACTCCACAATGTCCTAGACTAGTATGAAGACTTCTAGAGATGTGGAGGATTAACCATTGTATAAATATCTACAATTGGAACCTAGAAAGTTCCAAGTAAGGAAGTGAAGGGAGAATCTAAAAAAGTTTCCCACACCAAGGAAATAATGACACATGTTCACATTCTAGAATATTCCTAAGAGTCTTAAAAGCCAATAAATAGGGGACTTGGTTATTGAATTAGGAGGAAAACACATTAGTGACCTCCTACTAGAGAGAGAGAGAGAGAAAAAGGAAGGTTGGATACTCCATATAAGAAGAAACGAAATCGTGGAAGAATAATGTAAGGGATCGACAACTTCTTAATCAACATCGGGTGACAAAGCATTTCCTTTGGACTTGAGGTGAGTGGTTTGACATGCTAAGTATTTTAGAAAAGTTTTCGTATCCCTAAACATTTTAAAAACAATACATCATACTTGTTCATTACTACCTTTACACAATGTTTTACTAAGTGTCTAAATACTTGTGGCATACGATTTTCCTTACTTTGATGAATTCTTTTGTGAAGTATTGTGACTCAATCACTTGTTTATATGGTGAGACTTAGTGATGGTGAATGGGACCAAAATTTAAAAGTCTAGAAAAATTATTCCTCTGTGTGCGGGTGACTCTAGCCACTAGGGAACAGACCCGGGGGAGGCTGAAGTGACCCTAGTGCTCAACAGTTGAAGGAACAGTGCCTGGTACGTCCTGGTGACCTTCACCAGATCGTCTTAGGGAACAGACCCAGGGGAGACTGTGGTGATCCTAAGTATGATGTTGGATCCAATCCTGAGAAATATTTTGGCATTTGGTACTAAAAGTCCAAGAAAATTATTCCTCTGTGTGCGGGTGACCCTGGCCACTAGAGAATAGACCCGGGGGAGGCTGAGGTGACCTTATTACTTAACAGTTGAAGGAACAGTTCTTGGTGTGTCTTGGTGACCTACACTAGATCGTCTTAGGGAACAGTTCCCAGGCGGCTACCCGTGGTGACCCTAAGTACGGTGTTGGATCCAACTTTGAGATCTTCTGGCATTTGGTATAGTTCTCAAATATCGTACAAGTCTTCACCAGTATGAGATGATGATATAATTCATTATTGTCACAACATTTTTACTGGCTTTGTTTATGATTATCTATCATATGTCATACGTATTTTCTTTTTATCAGTTATTGTATTTGGTATTTAGTTCCCATCGATTATTGGATATCGTACAGTCTCCACCATTATGATATGATTCACCATTGTGGTATGATTTCTTGTTGAAATCCGATTGTGTTATTTTTTAGAAATTGGTTATCTTGATCTTTGATTTACATGTCGTATGCCAAATATGTTTTTCAGCCACTTTGAATATGCATGCCTTTCCATTCACTGGGCTTTTTAGCTCATGTTTTCAAAATAAAATTTTTTCCAAGGAAACAATTGGAGTGTCAATAGCGGACTCTGGGAATTGATTGAGGACTAAAGTGTTGTGACCACCGTAGCATATATTGTATAGCCATCTTTACTTGTTTGGATAATTGGAACAAACAGTTTTAGGTATGTTGACTTTGACATATTGACATAAGATTAATTTAGTGTTAATGTGGTTTTCCACTCCTATATTATTAGTTTATTGTTAGACTTACGTGTTCCATAGGTTATGGATCTATGGTTCACGGCCGGTCATGTCCTTGGAGTCAGGGTGTGACAATACCCGAAATAGGTAGCTGTCAGATGTCATTGGCGGTGTATGTGCAGCGGCAAAAAGAGAGATAAGAGATAAGAGGCGGTTGTCACCGGCGGTGAATCGAGAGAAGAGATATGTGAGAGAGAGAAGATGATTGAGAAGGATACCTGAAATAGGCGGTGGTTGGGCAACTGCTGGTTGTTGTTGGCAATCAATGTGCAACTGCATAAAGAGAGAAGAGATAAGGGACGATTGTCGCTGGTGAACTAAGAAAAGAGATGCGTCACTACTAGAGATTGGGCAGCGGCACAATAGGGAAGAAGGTAAAGAGAAAATAGAGTTATGGGGAGATGATCATAAGCGCAGAGAGAGAGATGGACGAAGAGGAGATGCGTGAGAGAGAGGAGAGATGATTGAGAAGGATACCTGAAATAGGCAGTGGCTAGGCAGTTGCAGGTTGTTGTTGGTAGTGGATATGTAGTGGTGCAGAGAGAAAAGAATAAGAGACGGTTGTGGCTAGCAATGAACCGAGAGAAGAGATGCATCACTACTAGAGAGATGATTGAAAAGGATACTCGAAATAGAGAGTGCCTAGGCCGCTGCTGGATGTCATTGGCAATGGATGTGCATCGGCACAGAGAGAGAGAGAGGAGATAAGGGGCAGTTGTCATTGGCAGTGAACCGAGAGAAGAGATGTGTCAATGCTTGTTGTTGAAGGCTTAACTGCTAGGGATTGGGCAGTGAAGGTAGAGAGAAAATAGAGATAGGGGATGCGCATAGAGAAGTGAACGTAAGAGAGGGAGAGAGAATTTTTGGGCACAACCATAGGTCTTAGTTTGGAAAACATATTTGGGGGAGAGAGGGAGATGATTTGAGAGAGGCATGCAAGATAGAAATTGAGTGTAAGAGAGCTCGATTAAGACAGGAGATAAAGGGAGACACCGAGCAGATTTTAGTGAGATCCTTGGAGAGTGATTGAAGGCCGGTAACAAAATGGAAAGTTTTAGGCGGGAAAAAATATTTCTAGACTCATTCTGGCTCATTGGATTAGTAATTTTGAGATGATCTAAACCACTTTTTATGTTAGGGTAACGTAGCCCGTCAAATGACCCTTTATATTTTATCTTGAAACGATCTGCAACATACATAACATGACGAGATAGAAAGAAACAATTCAACCAGACAGTATTAGATAAACTTTGCCACATATACTGAAGTTACACCATAAATGCAAAATGTTCCCACTTGGAGTTATTGTTTCTGACTGTATTTGCATTACCAAATGCTTCTTGAAATGGATTTGAGAGCAAAACAAATGAAAACACGGCCAAAACACATATTGTACACAATTAAACAACTAAATTATGTGGTTAAAGATCTTAAATTTGGCCTCCGAGTGCATCAGTCCCTCGTCTAAGCTTGTTGGACAAGCTGAAAAGCAAGGCTTACCTCCAGGAATTGCTACTTGACAGTCCTCCCCTCAGATGTAGCTCTGCCTCCCAAGTAAGCAAGATACCGCATAAGCAATTTTGTACTTTCCGTTTCACCTGCTCCATTCTCGCCACAACCATAATTGACTAACTGATTCCCTAATTGCTCATAACTCTGCATCCACATAACTGACCTTAATCATCGTAATGCAAAGGGAGGATAGAGAAATTATAAACTCGTGATCGTGACAACATACCTATATCCTGCATCCGCAAAACCAAAAGGGTGGGACTGGGGGCTCAGTTCACCAAAGGTTGCCCCCCTTTGTACTGCGTCATCATATAACTATCGTATAAATGAGGCAATTTTCTAAAAGGATTCACAACAATTCATATATTTCTTGTGTAAGTCTGGAAACAATATCGAGTTGGTTAGCTTCAACACATTTTATTTAAATAGGAAAATGTTGAAACAGATGCTTCCAAAATCAAATGAAGTGTGGGAAACACTTACATATATTTCATTGACATCATATCTCCAATTTCAATTATGTAGAACTTCTGTCTTATGCAAATAAGCCAGCTTTATCCTATCATCCACTCCACTTGGTGGTGCTTCACCATCTTTTGGATAAATACAAAAAGTGTTAACAACCACCTCTAACAGAAATTTAACAAAAGAAAAAGAGGACCAAATTCAGTGAATCTTCCATCTCTGCATATTTGTTTCTTAACCAACAAAAATACCTAGAATAATTTGATGGTAATGATTTGACAAAATGTTGTTGGACGAATTTTCACTTGTCAAAATTTCCTACATAGCATAAAATAACAGAAAAAATGAATTAAAAGTTGATATTCAGCATTTCAATAATAACAACCATTTGACGCAGATTCACCAGTTTATCTTGATACTCTCAAATCCATATATGTCCAGCACCCCAATTAAATATTTTGCGTTTGGGTCTTGACCAATTGAACTATGGATCTTATCCACAAGCCAACATGGATATATCAGTACAAAGGCATCAGCAAAAACTACATCTTCCAAAAAATTTGGGGCTACAAAACTTAAAATAGGAACAAAATTACTCCAATGACGAGTAGTCAGTAATACACAACTCGTCAAAGCATGAAAATGAAGGTTACCAGTCAAACAAACATGAGTCCACAATTTGCCAAAAGCATCTCTACTAAGAACTGAAGCTTCTGGATCAAGCCATTTGGTAATGGTTTCATCATGAGTTACAATTACACGTTTGTGGAGGGAATCCTTCAAAGCCATTATGTCACACCAGAACAATACCAAACAATTCAAAGGTTGCATTTGGTTGAAGTTGCATTTTGTTCTCCTGTAGTGAAAATTAAGTCAAGATATTTGAAAATTCATTTACTTCATTTTAGTGTGTGCCTGTGCATTATTTACATGAACAGCTCTGCAGCAATTCTAAGATGAAACCAAAATTTTTTATTTTGGGCACAGACGAGTCGATTGTCTTTTCCTTCGCAAATTTGATATTTCCAAGATGGAGAATCGCAGCCACAACTCGAAAAATCACATCATGAGGAAGGAAGAAAATCAAAGAGAAGAAATTAAATGATAGATTTTAAAGTGAAAGAATCATGTTTCCCTTATTAACCAACTCCAAACAAAAACCTGTTCCTCAATACTAATTCCAAAAATATCCATTGCCCTCCTTGTAGCAACGTACTCTTTAGGATCATCAGTGCCATCTAACTCGTAGCAATTTAATTGATTCAAATAATGGATTTCCCAATTTGTACTTTTGAATATCCTAACAGCATGGAAAAATAATATAAGATTTGTCTGAAATTGAAAAGATATCCCTACACAATGATCAAAATTGAACTTCAATTCCCACTTCCATACATGTAAGCCGCCTACCACACCTTTGGAACCCAACCAACAAATTGAACTTGATTGATGTAGTAATTACATTACTACAAAGAACGTAATTTTAGAGGAATCTATGGTGTTTTCTTAAGAAATTGAACATAAAATAACCACTGCTAAACTAACAAATAAACAAAAATGTATAAAAAATCTACGAAATACACTAAATTTACAATAAACTCCTCTAAAATTAAACTGTCTCATCTTAATTATAACCTAGATCCATATTCCACAAAATAATAGCAATTATTAGTCAACTAATTTCACCAAACATATGGCCCCTCTCAGTCCCGAAGCATGAAGGAAGAAGGCCTCCCCTCAATTGTCGGGTCATGATCACACCCATACCCTTCTATAAAAAAAAAGGGAGAATCCACATGATGTCAAATAAGCTGCAAAAGTTATGAATTCTCTACTTTCCAAAAACTACATCTCTCTTGCGAAATTTTTTTGAAATGCTTTGTACAACTATATAATTTTTTTAATAACTTAAGAAAAATCACTTGTCAGTAAATTCAATGCAATACTCACGGCTATCCAAAATTTCGATATATTGAAACGAACTATGCCTTTTTTCCTACTTTTCTCACCCTAGAATCTAGGCTATAGATAAATGCACATATCGGAACAAATTCGTATATGTGGAGTAAAGCGGTTCAAGAGATACCTGTGCAATTTGATCAGTACCTCGACGTTTCAAGAGCCAGCAATGTTTCTTTGAGTGACGACAAGAAGACTCAAAAAAAAAACTCATAACTCATCCTCAACTCCAATGGCTTTTCTCCAATAAATGGCTATAGGTGGTAGAAAACCACCAATGGTAGCACCACCCAACTCCAGAATTACCACATCCTACACACTGATAAACAAATTAAATGAAATACTCAAAAGATATACCCACATCATAAACCATTTTAGTTATGTGCCACCACCATATCATAGATTGTAAAAAAGCGTAAGATATTAACTGGTCCTGGTCCAAAATCTTGGGAAGAAACAAAAGGCCACTACGAAACAATCCACAATAAAAGTATGCTATGTTACATATTGAAGGTCAAATCCAATATAATAGATGCAGTAGCACTAATGTTAGCAGTATAAAATCAAAATGTAACATTTTATAAAAGCAGTCGTGGTAGCACTATGGATTTAGTTACACATTAAAGGTAGGTATTACATCAAACCCAACAGTCCATCAACTACATTAATGATTGAGTTCACAAATGTCAAAACAATCGATAAAGAGAATACAATTTAGAGATTGACTTCGAAGTAGCACAAGTTAAAGGTACACGGGAAGGAGAAAGGACCACAAACCTGCACAGAAACAGTTAGCATTGTAGCGATGGGGAAACGTATGTTAGAAAAGGATATCCATATTGAAGAAGAAAAGATGTCCATGGTGCATAGATGAAGTCAACAATAAAAACAAAATAACAAAATCAATTTAAAGCACACATGAAGAACTTAGTTTCGATGACCATAACTAAAGTCAATAATATCGGATTTCGCAAACACGACTTGGACCCGAGTTAATTTTAAATCCGAAAATAACTAAATCGGATAAACCAATCTTAAGATCAGCTAACACAAATATTCACTTGGTGCATTTTATCAAGCAAAAGAGATTAAAAAGCATAAACAATGAGCCCACTGTCTATCAGCAAAGGACTGAAGGAACTTTTTGAAACAAAAAAAAATCGGTTTGATAATTTATCGAACATGGGGTTACGATTGTGGAAAGAGAGAGAGAGAGAAGGAGATGATTGAGGGAGATGAGCTGGTGACAAAGAGAAAAGAGATGAGTGAGAGAGAGGGGGGAGATGATTGAGAAGGATACCTAAAATAGGCGGTGGCTGGACAGCTGGCTGTCGTTGGCAATGAATGTGCAATGGCACAGAGAGAGAAGGGATAAAGGGCGGTTGTCGCTGGCGGTGAACTGAGAGAAGAGATAAGTCACTGCTGGGGATTGGGCAATAGCACAATAGGGAAGAATGTAGAGAGAAAATAGAGTTAGGGGGAGATGATCATAAGCGCATAGAGAAAGATAGATGACCAGAGAGAAGATAAGTGAGAAAAAGAGAATATGATTGAGAAGGATATCTGAAATAGACAATGGTTGGGTAGTTGCTGGCCGTCATTGGCAGTGGATCAATGTTATCAGAACCGGACCGGTCATTGAACTAACTAGGAGACTGGGTCAATGGTTCACTTGTTCAACCGATGGGTCAACTAGTCGGACCGGTCATATAATAAAAAAATAAAAATATATATACAATAATTATAAAACATCATTTTTCGGAATTAAGTCATTTAGGAATTAGTAATTGCCACACTTTTCCACATACATTCAAACTCAAGACTCAAGAGAAAGACTAAACCGACAACAAAGAAACAACCCCACCACCCAAACCCCTCACCCCCGAAACAAAACAGAAGAAACCAACAAAAGACTATTGAGAAGAAGATTAAAGATCGGGGAAGATTGAGGTTTTTTTCTTCAAAATCTGAAATAAAGAAAGGGCATTTATCAGGAAGGGGTAGGGATGAATGAACCCTGCAGTTCTTGACAAGATAATCCAAAGGTTAACCGAGTTCCGATCTTCCAAGCCAGGGAAGATAATGCAACTTTCGAAGTCAGAAATCAAGCAGCTATGTGTTGCCTCTCACGACATCTTCATGAAATAGTAAAATCTTCTTGAACTTGAAGTACCCATCAAGATTTGCGGTATTCGTAATTAAGTCATTTAATTTTTCATTTTTCATCAAATCGTACGGTTTTTATAAAATTGCCTGTTCATGGTTTTTTGAAAAACCAGTCGGTTTTTCAGTTTTTAGCTAGTACAATTAAGGGACCGGACCGATTAAGGCTACTGGTCACGGTTGAACAGGTCAGACTGGCCGGTCCAGTCCAGTTCTGAAACCGGACCGATTAAGACTCCTGGTCACGGTTGAACAGGTCAGACCGGCCGGTCCAGTCCAGTTCTGATAACACAGTAGTGGATATGCAGTGGCACAAAGAGTGAAGAATAAGAGGCAGTTGTCGCTAGCGATGAACTGAAAGAAGAGATTTGTCATTACTAGGGATTAGACAGCAGGGCAATAGAGAATAAGGTAGAGAAAAAATAGTGGTAGGGGGAGATGAACATGAGTGCATAGAGAGAAAGAGATGGACGAAGAGGAGATGCATAAGACAGAGAAAGAGGAGATTATTAAGAAGGATACCCGAAACAGGTGGTGGTTGGGGTAGCTGCTTACTGTCGTTGGTAGTGGATGTGCAGCGGCATAGAGAGAGAAGAGATAAGCGGCAGTTGTCACTGGTGGTGAACAGAGAGAAGAGATGCGTCACTTCTGCAAATTAGGCTGCGACATAATAGGGAAGAAGGTAGAGAAAAAATAGAGTTCGGGGAGATGATCATAAGCGCATAGAGAGAGAGGGGGGACAGAGAGGAGGTGCGTGAGAGAGAAAAGACGATTGAGAAGGATACCCAAAATAGGTGGTGGTTGGGTAGCTGTTCGCTATCATTAGCATTGGATGTGCAGCACAAAGAGAGAGAAGAGATAAAGGGCAATTGTCATTGGTGGTGAATCGATAGAAAAGTTGCATTACTTTTGGGGATTGGGCAGTGGCACAATAGGGAAGAAGGTAGAGAGAAAATAGAGTTCTGGGAGATGATCATAAGCGCATTGAGAGAGATGGACGGAGAGGAGATGCATGAGAGAAAGAAGAGATGATTGAGAACGATACCTGAAATAGGTAGTGGCTAGACAGCTACAGACTGTCGTTGGTAGTGGAATGCAGCGGTGCAGAGAGAGAAGAATAAGAGGCAAGACGAGATAAGTCACAACAGGGGATTGGGCAGCGACGCAATAGAGAAGAAGGTAGAGAGAAAATAGAAGTAAGGGGAGATGAACATGAGCGCATAGAGAGGAAGACGGACAAAGAGCAGATGCATGAGAAAGAGAGAAAGAGATGATTGAGAAGGATACCCAAAATAGGTCGTGGCTAGGTAGCTATTGGTTGTCGTTGGCAGTGGATGTGCAGCGAGACAGAGAGAGAGGGGATAAGGGGTGGTGAACCTAGTGAAAAGATACACCACTTCTTGTTGTTGAAGGCTTAACTGCGGGGGATTGGACAGTAGCGCAATAGTGAAGAAAGTAGAGAGAAAATAGAGATAGAGGGAGATGATCATGGGCGCATAGATAAAATGAACGTGAGAGAGGGGGAGAGAATAGCACACAACCATAGGTCTTAGTTTGGAAAGCATATTTAGGAGAGAGGAGGAGATGATTTGAGAGAGACATGCGAGACAGAAATTGAATGTAAGAGAGCTCGACTAAGAAAGGAGATAAAAGGAGAGACACTGAACAAATTTTGGTGAAGCCTTGGGCAGTGATTGAAGACCTGATGATGGGTAACAAAATGGAAAATTTAGGTAGGAAAAAATATTTCTAGAATCATTCTGGTTCATTGAATTAGTAATTTTGAGATTATCTGAACTATTTTTTATGTTGGGGTAACGTAGTCCGTTGAATGACAATTTATTTTATCTTGAAACGATCTGAGCCGTTTTTGAATCTTTTGATTCAAAAACGGCTCTACTTTATTATATAGATTAGTAGTAACGGAAAGCATTTGCTGCTCAACATTGGGTTTGGCTACATATATTTTTTGGGCACCACTTTGCCATGTATCATGTGATATCCAAGGATGACAATTCTATGTTAAGATAAAAAAACAACTCCGTAAAAAATGAAATGCTCTACAAGCATGTATTTATTCTTTACTATAAAGCAAATCTTGGTCAATTAAATAGAGACTTATTACCTTAGGTGGTGCGTAGCAAAGCACGTAGAAACAATGACAATACCTCTTAGGATCAGACACATGACAAACACAAGACCTTTTCGGCTGGTAAGTTCTAATAACAACTCCTGAATTCCTTCCTCTACGGTCAAATTCAATCTCCATAAGCTTACCGAAATGACTGCAATGTACATAAAATGAAGAGATAGAAGGAAACTATTCAACCAGATAATATTAGAGAAACTTTGCGACATATACAGAAATTAAACCATAAATGCAAAATGTTCCCACCTGGAGTTGTTGTTTCTGACTGCAGTTACATTGTTTCTGACTGTATTTGCATTACCGAATGTTCCTAGAACCGGATTTGACTGCAAAACAAATGGAAACAAGGCCAAAACACATATTGTACACATTTAAAGAACTAAATTATGTGCTGAAAGATCTAAAATCTGGCTTCAGAATGAATCAGTCCCTCGTCTAAGCATGTTGGACTGGTTGAAATGCAAGGCTGACCTCCAGGACTTGCTGCTTGACAGTCCTCCTCTCAGATGCAGCTATGCCTCCCAAATAAGCAAAATGTTGGGAGAAACTTTGCGACATATACAGAAGTTACACCGTAAATGAAAAATGTTCCCACCTGGAGTTGTTGTTTCTGACTGTATTTGCATAACCGAATGCTTCTAGAATCGGATTTGACTGCAAAACAAAGGAAAACAAGGCAAAAACACATATCGTACACAATTAAAGAACTAAATTATGTAGTGGAAGACCTAAAATCTGGCCTCATAATGAATCAGTCCCTCGTCTAAGCTTGGTGAAATGCAAGGCTGACCTCTAGGACTTGCTGCTTGACAGTCCTCCCGTCAGATGCAGCTCTGCCTCCCATGAAAGCAAAATACCGCATGAGCAATTTTGTGCTTTCCGTTTCACTTGCTCCACTCTCGCCACTGACCAAAATTGACTAACTAATTCCCTAATTGATCATAACTCTGCATCCACATAACTGGCCTTAATCATCATAACGCAAAGGGAAGACAAAGAAATTATAAACTCGTGATTGTGACAACATACCTATATGCTGCATCCGCAAAAGCAATAGGGTGGGACTGGGGGCTCAATTCACCAAAGACTGCCCCTTTGTACTGCGTCATCATATGACTATCGTATAAACGAGGCAATTTTCTGAAAAGATTCACAACAATAAATATATTTCTTGTGCAAGTCTGGAAACAATATCGAGTTGATTAGCTTCAACACGTTTTATTTAAATAGGAAAATGTTGAAACAGATGCTTCCAAAATCAAATGAAGTGTGGGAAATACTTACATATATTTCATTGACATCATACCTCAAATTTAAATTATGCAGAACTCCCGGCTAATGCAAATAAGCCAGCTCTGTCCTACCATCCACTCCACTTGGTGGTGCTTCACCATCTTCTGGATAAATACAAAAAGTGTTAACAACCACCTCTAACAGAAATTTAACACAAGAAAGAAAAGACCAAATTCAATGAATCTTCCATCTCTGCATATTTGTTTCTTAACCAATAAAAATACCTAGAATAATTTGATGGAAATAATTTGATAAAAAGTTGTTGGACAAATTTCCACTTGTCAAAATTTCCTTCAAAGCATAAAATAATAGAAAAAATGAATTAAAAGTTGATATTCAGCATTTTAATAGTAGCAACCATTTGAAGCAAATTCACCTGTTTATCTTGAAACTCTCAAATCCATATATATCCAACACACCAATTAAGTATTTTGAGTCTGAGTCTTGACCAAATGAACTATGGATTTTATCCACAAGCCTACAGCATGGATATATCTGTACAAAGGCATAAGCAAAAACTACATTTAGATATTCCAAAAAATTTGGGGGTACAAAACTTAAAATAGGAACGAAATTACTCCAATGACAAGTAGTCAGTAATACACAACTCGTCAAAACATGAAAATGAAGGTTACCAGATAAACAAACATTAGTACACAATTTGCCAAGGCATCTCTGCTGACAACTGGAACGTCTGGATCAAGCCATTTGGTAATGGTTTCATCATGAGTTACAATTACATGTTTGTAGAGGGAATCCTCTACAATATCATAGATTATAGAAAAAGCGTAAGATATTATCTGGTCATGGTCCAAAATGTTGGGAAGAAATGAAAAGTCACTGGGAAACAATCCACAATAAAAGCATACTATGTTACATTTTGAAGGTCGGATCCAATATAATAGATGCAGTAGCACTATGTTAACACCATAAAATCAGAATGCAACATTATATAAAAACAGTAGCACTATGCTAACATTATATAAAAACAGTCGTAGTAGCACTATGGATTTAGTTACACATTAAAGGTAGGTATTATATCAAGCCCAACAGTCAGTCAAATACATTAATGATTGATTTCACAAATATCAAAACAATCAATAAAGAGAATATAATATAGTGATTGAGTTCACAGTAGCACTGAAAAAAGTACACGAGAAGGACAAAGGACCACAAAGCTACACAAAAACAATTAGCATTGTTGCGATGGAGGCTAGAATCACATATAAATGTATGTTAGAAAAGGATATCCATGTTGAAGAAGCAAATATATCCATGGTGCATAGATGAAGTCAACAATAAAAACAAAATAATAAAATCAATTTAAAGCAGACACGAAGAACTTAGTTTCGATGACCATAAATGAAGTCAACAATACCAGATTACGCAAACACAACTTGGACCCAAGTCAATACTAAATCAAAAAAACCAATCTTAAGATCAACTAACACAAATATCCATTTGGTGCATTTTATCAAGAAGAAAAGATTAAAAAGCATAAAAAATGAGCCCATTGTCCATAAGCAAAGGGCTGAAGGAACTTTTTGAAACAAAAAAAAAATATCGATTTGACAATTTATCAAATAAGTGGTACACGGGAGCTGGGAAGACAAGAAAGGGTTGTTGAGTGGGGTTATGATTATGGAGAAAAATTGAGAGAAGGAGATGATTAAGGGAGAAGAGATGCGTGGCAAAGAGAAAGGAAATACGTGAGAGAGAGAGGAGATGATTGAAAAGGATTCCTGAAATAGGTGGTGGTTGGTCAGCTATTGGCTGTCGTTGGCAATGAATGTGCAACGGCACAAAGAGAGAAGGGATAAGGGGCGGTTATCGCTGGCGGTGAACTGAGAGAACATATGCATCACTACTAGGCATTCAGCAGTGGCACAATAGGGAAGAAGGTAGAGAGAAAATAGAGTTAGGGGTAGATGATCATAAGCGCATAGAGAGAGGGAGAGATAGGCTGAGAGGAGATGTGTGTGAGAGAGAGGAGATGATTGAGAAGGAATAAGGATACCTGCAATAGGCGGTGGCTGGTAGCTGCAAGTTGTCGTTGGCTATGCAACAGCACAGAGAGAGAAGAATAAGAGGCAGTTGTCGCTAGCGGTGAACCGAGAGAAGAAATTCATCACTACTAGGGATTGGGCAGCGACGCAATAATGTAGAAAGAAAATAGAGCTATAGGGAGATGAACATAAGCACATAGATAGAGAGAGATGAATGGAGAGGAGATGCATGAAAGAGAGAAAGAAGAGATGATTAAGAAGGACACCCAAAATAGGTAGTGGCCAGATAACTGCTCGCTGTCATTGGCAGTGGATGTGCAGCCGCACAAAGAGAAAAAGGAGATAAGGGGCAATTGTCACTGGCAGTAAATGGAGAGAAGAGATGCATCACTACTTGTTGTTGAAGGTTAACTACTGGGGATTGAGCAGTGGCGCAATAGTGAAGAAGGTAGAGAGAAAATAGCGATAGGGGGAGATGATCATGGGTGTATAGAGAAAGTGAACGTGAGAAAGGGAGAGAGAATTTTAAGGCACAACCATAGGTCTTAGTTTGGAAAGCATATTTAGGGGAGAAAGGGAGATGATTGGAGAGAGACATGCAAGTTAGAAATTGAGTGTAAGAGAGCTCGGTTAACAAAGGAGATAAAGGAAAGACACATTGCAGATTTTGGTGGAGCCTTGGGGAGTGATTGAAGGCTTGACTAAGGGTAAAAAAATGGAAAGTTTTAGGCGGGAAAAAATATTTCTAGACTCATTCTGGCTCATAAGATTAGTAATTTTCAGATGATCTGAACCACTTTTTATGTTGAGGTAGCGTAGCTTGTCGAATGACCCTTTATTTTATCCTCAAATAATCTAAGCCACTTTTTGTCTTTTGATTCAAAAACAACTCTACTTTATTATATAGTTTAGTAGTAACAGAAAGCATTGCTGTTCAACACTGGGATTGGCTACATATATTTTTTCGGCCTCCACTTTGTCATGTATAATGTGATATGCAAGACAACTCCATAAAAAATGAAATGCTCTACAAGCATGTATTTATTCTTTACTATAAAACAAATCTTGGTCAACTAAATAAAGACTTGTTACCTCGGGTGGCGCAGAGGAAAACATGTAGAAGCAATGATAGTACCTCTTAGGATCGAACACTTGACAAACACGAGACCTTTCCGACTAGTAAGTTCTGATAACAGCTCCTTAACTCCTTCCTCTCCAGTCAAATTCAATCTCCACAAGCTTATCGAAATGACTGCAACGTATATAACATGAAGAGATAGAAGGAAACTATTCAACCAAATAATATTAGAGAAACTTTGCGACATATACAGAAGATACACCATAAATGCAAAATGTTGCCACCTGGAGTTGTTGTTTTGGACTGTATTTGCATTACCGAATGCTTCTAGAACCGGATTTGACTGCAAAATAAAATGAAAACAAGGCCAAAACACATATTGTACACAATTAAAGAACTAAATTATGTGGTGAAAGATCTAAAATCTGGCCTCAGAATGAATCGGTCCCCTTGGACAGGCTGAAATGCATGGCTGACCTCCAGGACTTGCTGCTTGACAGTCCTCTCACTGTTTCACCTGGCCTAAGTAAGGAAGATACCGCATGAGCAATTTTGTGCTTTCTGTTTCACCTGCTCCACTCTCACCACTAACCAAAATTGACTAATTGATTCCCTAATTGATCATAACTCTGCATCCACAGAAGTAGCCTTAATCATCATACTGCAAAAGGAAGACAACGAAATCATAAACTCGTGATTGTGACAACATACCAATATGCTGCACCTGCAAAAGCAAAAGGGTGGGACTGGGGGCTCAGTTAACCAAAGGCTGCCCCTTTGTACTGTGCCATCATATGCCTATCGTATAAATGAGGCAATTTTCTGAAAGGATTCACAACAATAAATATATTTCTTGTGCAAGTCTGGAAACAATATTGAGTTTATTAGCTTCAACACATTTTATTTAAATAGGAAAATGTTGAAATAGATGCTTCCAAAATCAAACAAAGTGCAGGAAATACTTACATATATTTCATTGACATCACATCTTGAATTTAAATTATGCAAAACTCCTGGCTTATGCAAATAAACCAGCTTTGTCCTATCATCCACTCCACTTGGTGGTGCTTCACCATCTTTTGGATAAAATACAAAAAGTGTTAACAACAACCTGCAACAGAAATTTAACAAAAGAAATAAAGGACCAAATTCAGTGAATCTTCCATCTCTGCATATTTGTTTCTTAACCAACAAAAATACCTAGAAGATATTGATGGAAATGATTTGACAAAAAGTTGTTGGACGAATATCCACTTGTCAAAATTTCCTACAAAGCATAAAATAATAGAAAAAATGAATTACAAGTTGATATTTAACGTTTCAATAGCAGCAACCATTTGAAGCAGATTCACCTGTTTATCTTGAAACTCTCAAATTCATATATATCTAGCACCGCAATTAAGTATTTTGAGTCTGGGTTTTGACCAATTGAACTATGGATCTTATCCACAAGTCTACAGCATGGATATTATCAGTACAAAGGCATTGGCAAAAACTGCATCTAGATATTCCAAAAAATTTTGGGGTACAAAACTTAAAATAGGAACAAAATTACTCCAATGACAAGTAGTCTGTAATACACAACTCGTCAAAGCATGAAAATGAAGATTAACAGTCAAACAAACATGAGTACACAATTTGCCAAAGCATCTCTACTGACAGCTGCAGCTTCTGCATCAAACCATTTGTAATGGTTTCAACATGAGTTACAAGTACACATTTGTAGAGGGAATCCTCTAAAGCCTTTATGCCACACCTGAAGAATACCAAACAATTCAAAGGTTGCATTCAGTTGAAGTTGCATTTTGTTCTCCGGCAGTGAAAATTAAGTCAAGATATTTGAAAATTCATTTACTTCATTTTAGTGTGTGCCTGTGCCAATGAAATTGATTATTTACACAAACAGCTCCACAACAGTTCTAAGATGAAACCAAGATTTTTCATTTGGGCACGGACGAGTCGATTGTCTTTTCCTTCACAAATTTGATCTTACCAAGATGGAGAATCGCAACCACAACTCGAAAAAACACATCCCGAGGAAGGAAGAAAATCAACAAGAAGGAATTAAAGGATAGATTTTAAAGTGGAAGAATCATATTTCCCATATTAACCAACTCCAAGCAAAAACCTGTTCCTCAGTACTAATTCCAACAACATTCATTGCCCTCCTTGTAGCAACATACTCTTTAGAATTATCAATGTCATCTAACTTGTAGCAATTTAATTGATTCAAATAATGAAACGTTCTTGGATTTCCCAATTTGTACTTTTGAAGATCCTGGTAGCATGGAAAAATAATATAAGATTTTTCTGAAATTGAAATGATATCCCAACACAATGATCAAAATTAAACTTCAATTCCCACTTCCACACATGTAAGCCTACCACACCTTTGGAACCCAACCAAAAAATTGAACTTGATTGATGGAGTAATTACATTTTTGTAAGGAACTTAATTTTAGAGGAATCTACGGTGTTTTCTTAAGAAATTGAACATAAAATAACTACTGCTAAACTAACTAATAAACAAATGAGTATAAAAAATCTACGAAATAAACTAAATTTACAATAAACTCCTCTAAAATTAACCTATGTCCCAACTTAACTATATAACATCTATATAATAAGATAGCTCATAAATTGAATTTTATCCCCTACACATTTTTCCCCCCAAAATATAACATCACTCATTTCTATCACATGCTCAATTTATTTTAATATTTGATTAATTTATAATTTAATATAATTTTTATTTCAAACATTATCCATACACGATAGTATATATATGTTGAGTAAAATTTATTGAATTATGTATTTTGAAAAAAAAATTGTTGATATTTTTAAGAAAAATATTATTTAATATAGTAAGATAGATTTTTTGGGCACTCGAATTTTATGTGTTCATTGTGCCTTCAGGCACGGGTTATGACTAGTAGATCCATATTCCACAAACTATTAGCAATTATTAGTCAACTGATTTCACCAAACATATCCAAAAAAAATGTGAAACATTCTAGCTAACAACGTGGCCAAACAAAGATGAGCAATATGGTATAACAACGTATTATAAACATAGTTTTAACGTATTTAAAGGTATCTCAAATATTCCAAACCTGATTCAATCAAAAAACATAGACAGTAAAACAAAGCATGAAGGCAAAAGGCCTCCTCTCAATTGTCGGGTAATGATCACAGCCATACCCTTCTATAAAAAAAGGGAGAACCCACATGATGTCAAATAAACTACAAAATTCATGAATCCTCTATTTTACAAAAACATCTCTCTTGCTAAAATTTCTTGAAATGCTTTGTACAACTATGTAATTTTTTCAATAACATAAGACAAATGACATGTCAATATGTTCAATGCAATAGTCAGAACTATCCAAAAGTTCGACATAATGAACGAACTATGCCTTTTTTCCCACTTTTCTTACCCTAGAATCCAGGCTATAGATAAATGCACTTATTGGAACAGACTCGTATATGTGGAATAAAGCAATTCAAGAGATACCTGTGCAATTTTATTAGTACCTCGGCGTTTCAAGAGCTAGCGATGTTTCTTTGAGTGACAACAGGAAGACTCAAAAAATCCCCCTATAACTCATCCTCAACTACAATGTTTTTACTCCAATAAATGACTACAAGTGGTAGAAAACCATCAATGGTAGCACCACCCAATTCCAGAATTACCACAACCTACACACTGATAAACAAATTAAATTAAATACTCAAAAGATGTACCCATATCATAACCAATTTTAATTATGTGATGCCACCATATCATAGATTGTGGAAAAAGCATAAAATCTTAACTGGTCATAGTCCAAAATGTTGGGAAGAAACGAAAAGTCACTGCGAAACAATCCACAATAAAAACATACTATGTTACATATTGAAGGTCGGATCCAATATAATAGATGCAATAGCACTATGTTAACACTATAAAATCAAAATGTAACATTATATAAAAGCAATAGCACTATGTTAACATTATATAAAAACAGTCGCAGTAGCACTATGGATTTAGTTACACATTAAAGGTAGGTATTATATCAAGCCCAACAGTCCATCAAATACATTAATGATTGAGTTCACAAATGTCAAAACAATCAATAAAGAGAATATAATTTAGAGATCGAGTTCACAATAGCACCTGATAAAGGTACATAGGAAGGAAAAAGGACCACAAAACTACACAGAAACAGTTAGCATTGTAGCAGTGGAGGCCAGAATCACATATAAATGTATGTTAGAAAAGGATATCCATGTAGAAGAAGTAAAGATATCCATGGTGCATAGATGAAGTCAACAATAAAAACAAAATAATAAAATCAATTTAAATCATACAAGAACTTAGTTTCGATGACCATAAATGAAGTCAACAATACCAAATATCACAAACACAACTTGGACCCAAGTCAATTTTAAATTCGAAAATAACTAACTCGGAGAAACCAATCTTAAGATCAGCTAACACAACTATCCACTTGGTGCATATTATCAAGTAAAAGAGATTAAAAAGCATAAAAAATAGCCCGTTGTTCATAAGCAAAGGGCTGAAGGAAATTTTTAAAACAAAAAAAAATATTGATTTGACAATTTATCGAACAGGTAGTACACGAGCTAGGAGAAACAGGAAGGGGGTTGTCGAGTGGGGTTATGATTGTGGAGAGAAAGTGAGAAAAGGAGATGATTGAGGGAGAAAAGATACGTGACAAAGAGAAAGAAGATGCGTGAGAGAGAGAGAAGACGATTGAGAAGGATTCTTGAAATAGGCGGTGGCTGGGCAACTACTGGCAATCATTGGCAATGAATGTGCAACAGCACAGAGAGAGAAGGGATAAGGGGCTGCTTTTGCTAGCGATGAACAAAGAGAAGATATACATCACTGCTAGGGATTAGGGAGCGGCACAATAGATAAGGTAGAGAGAAAATAGAGTTAGGGGGAGATGATCATAAGCGCAAAGAGAAAGAGATGGATGGAGAGGAGATGCATGAGAAAGAGAGAAAAAGGAGATGATTGAGAAGGATACCTGAAATAGGCAGTGGTTGGGCGGCTACTGGCTGTCGTTGGCAGCGGATGTGTAACGGTATAGAGAAACAAAGGAGATAAGGGGCAGTTGTCACTGAAAGTGAACTGAGAGAAGAGATGTGTCACTGCTTCTTGTTAAAGGCTTAATCGCAGGGGATTGGACAGTGTCACAATAAGGAAGAAGGTAGAGAGAAAATAGAGATAGGAGGAGATGATCATGAGCACATAGAGAAAGTGAATGTGAGAAAGGGAGAGAGAATTTTAGGGCAGAATCATAGGCTTAGTTTGGAAAGCATATTGGGGGAGAGAGGGAGATGATTTGAGAGAGGCATGCGAGATAGAAATTGAGTGTAAGAGAGTCGGTTAAGAAAAGAGATAAAGGGGAGACGGAGAGCAGAGTTTGGTGCGAGCCTTGGGGCGTGATTGAAGACTTGACCAAGGATAAAATGGAAAGTTTTATGCGGGAAATAATATTTCTGGACTTATTCTGGCACATTGGATTAGTAATTTTGAGATGATCTAAACCACGTTTTATGTTGGCATAACATAGTCCGTCGAATGACCCTTTATTTTATCTTCAAACGATCTGAGCCGATTTTTGTATTTTGATTCAAAAAAGCTCTACTTTATTATATAGATTAGTAGTAACAAAAAACATTTAATGCTCAACACTGAGGTTGGCTACATATATTTTTTTGGGCACCACTTTGCCATGTATCATGTGATGTCCAAGGATGAAAATTCAATGTTAAGATAAAAAACAACTCCATAAAAAATGAAATGCTCTACAAGCATGTATTTATTTTTTACTATAAAGCAAATTTAGGTCAACTAAATAGAGACTTGTTACCTCGGGTGGTGTGGAGCAAAGCATGTAGAAGCAATGATAGTACCTCTTAGGATCGGACACTTGACAAACACGAGACCTTTTCGGCTGGTAAGTTCTGATAGTAGCTCCTGAACTCCTCCCTCTCTGGTCAAATTCAATCCCCACAAGCTTACCAAAATGACTGCAACGAACATAACATGAAGAGATAGAAGAAAACAATTCAACCAAACAGTATTAGAGAAATTTTGCGACATATACAGAAGTTACACCATAAATGCAAATGTTCCCACCTGGAGTTGTTGTTTCTGACTTTATTTGCATTACCGAATGCTTCTAGAACCGGATTTGACTGCAAAACAAATGAAAACACGGCCAAAACACATATTGTATTCAATTAAAGAACTAAATTATGTGGTGAAAGATCTAAAATTTGGCCTGCAATGCTTACCTCCAGGACTTATGCAGCTCTACCTCCCACCTAAGCAAGATACTGCATGAGCAATTTTGTGCTTTCTGTTTTACGTGATCCACTCTCACCACTTACCAAAATTGACCAAATGATTCCCTAATTTGAGTGAAGATGCCTGGTATCCATACATATGTTCCTCTTCAAGCTCAATTCATATCAGCTTAATGAAGATTCATCAACTTTTAGTTTTAGAAGCTCTCTTGGGATTATGTGAGGAGATTATAGAACTAGGCATGATCCCTAACAGTATCAATATGTGGTGCCTATCTGCCTCTACCTTTTCTTTTTGCTTCTTATCCCCCTTTTTCCTAATTTCCGCACTTCATCATCCTACAACTGAACCTTGGTAGTGACTCTTCAAAACGTTAGAAATCCTACCTTGACAAGCCTATCTCTGGAACAGAGCACTTATCAATCTTTAATTAGCCCTACCTTCAATATGCACTAATCCCTTTTTAACACCCAACATGCCAACATAGCCGCTCTCTACAAAGTACAGTACCAGAACCCCTATTAATTTCTTAAACCAAGTACCAACCACCTCAAAAAACCTAGCCAATATCAATCCTTCATTCCACATACTAAGCTCCTTGATCTACAAAATTTACTTAATCTAAGCTCAGTATACATCTAAGATTGGGAGACTCTAGCACCAGTTTTTGGAGTATTCTCCTATATCATTTCATGTAGCAGGGCTTGTATAAATGTGTTTCATCACACGTTCTACATCAGCTGTCCATGACTTAAGAACTTCATCCCAAGGTCAGTACTTTCCCTGTCAACATTCGGAAAAACCATATTGAAAAGAAAAGTTATAAGTAATTTCCTCAAAGAAAGGACTTATACTAGACCCCACAAAATTTTTAAGTCCAAATAAGGCTACAAACGTCTTTTTTAGGACCACCCCCATCATAGCATTCTAAGCCACAAATGAGACTGAACAAAGCTGAAAGTGGACAAAGAATCAAACTGTAGTTCACCTGCTAACCATAGAATTGCTATTTTTCATTAGGAAGAACAAAGAAAATGCTACGCTAAAAACCAATGAAAGCAGAGGACAGTGAATAATCACAATTTGACATTCTTACCAGGAATAACAGCATTAATAATTCCCCATGACCACCTGCAATACCAACTGATATAGAATGTGAATCTACAAAGACTACCAATTTTATCCCCTTGAATATTGAATATTACCAAGACTCCACATGCTACATACATAGGATTAATATATTAGATCAATATCAGTAGTAAGGGAAAGCATTTGCTGCTCAACATTGGGGTTGGCTACATATATTTTTTTGGGCATCACTTTCCCATGTATCAAGTGATAACTAGGAATGAAAATTCTATGTTAAGATAAAATACAACTATATAAAATATGTAATGCACTACAAGCATATATTTAGTCTTTTTTATGAAGTCTTGGTGAAGCAAATAAAGACTTGTTACCTCGTGGTGCAGCGCAAAACGTGTAGAAGCAGTGATAGTTCCATTCAGGATCGGACACTTGACAAATACTAGATTTTTTCAGCACGTAAGTTCTGATAGCAGCTCCTGAAGTCCTTCCTCTCTGGTCAAATTGAATCTCCACAAGCTTGCTGAAATGACTGCAACATACTCCACACGAACGGATAGAAGGAAACAATTCAACCAGAAAGTATTAGAGAAACTTTGCACAATGTACAGAAGTTACATTGTAAATACAAAATCTTCCCACCTGGAGTTGTTTCTGACTGTCTTCTCCTTACCGGATGCTTCGAATTCATGATTGTGACAACGTACCTATATGCTGCATCTGCAACAGCAAAAGGAAGGGGGTTCAGTTCACCAAAGGCTGCCCCTTTGTACTGCGTCATCATATGGCTATGATATAAATGAGGCAATTTTCTGAAAGGCTTCACAGCAAGTATTATATTTCCTGTGTAAGTCTGGAAGCACTATCAAGTTGATTAGCTTCAAAACATTTGAATTAAATAAGAAAATGTTGAAACAGATGCTTCCAACATCAAATGAAGTGTGGGAAATACTTGCATATATTTTATTGATATTAAATCTCAATTTTAAATTGTGCAGAAGTCCTGGCTCAATCAAATAAGCCAGCTTTGTCATTTCTTCCGCTACACATGATGGTACTTCATCATCTTTTGGATAAATCCAAGAAGTCTTAACGACAACCTGTAACTTAAATTTAACAAAAGAAAGAAAGGACAAAGTCAAAGAATCATCAATATCTGCATATTTGATTCTGAACCAACAAAAATACATATAATAATTTGAGGGAAATGATTTAACAAAAAGTTAGAAAAGCCATACAACTGCTATGCCTGCAATGAACCTGCTATGAAAACAATACACCTGCTCTAGTGACCTGTGGCTGTACCATTTGTAGAGAAGAAAGAAGTCACAACACAAAGGAAAGCTTAAAAGAACAACTACAACATAAGGTGTTGCTAAGAGACAATACAAAGGAATACAGCAGTTATTCCAGTAACACACCAGCTATGCTATGAAAGTGGATGTATATATTCCATCTGGGAACCCTAACCAAAACTAAAATGGGAGTGGTAAGATACCACCGAGAGAGAATCATACAAACATAAAATAACCACAAAAATGAATTACAAGTTGATATTCAGCATTTCAAGAATAACAACCAGTTGAAGCAGATATACCATATGAGCTTTAAATATCTATTTCAAGTAGTGATGTAGAATACTCACAAAAACCTTAATGTCTTCGCCATTAGCGTCCACAACTTCGCAATCTACCCATGCTACATCAGGATCCTTCACCCACGCAAGAGATCCAACCTCTAAGCTGACCGAAACAACCTATAACACTTTTTCATATATTTCAGATATAGTTAATATAAGAGGAAGCAGTTAATAAGCCCGGAACTGAGTCCATTGGCGCACTCCAAACAACAAGAAAACCAGAGCCAATTGAACAATTGAATAACAACTATTATCATCCACGTTCATGCCTAGACACACACATCGTTTTAATGACTATAAAACTTTCAGTGAGGTTATTATTCTATGGGAAACATTGCATAAGATCATCATTCTATAAGGTCTTGAGACTTGGAAATCTTCACACAAACTTCTGAACAGAGAGAGACTGGGATCATATCAAAACAGCAAAAGTATTTCATGAAAAGAAATTCAGCACCTTTACTTCTAAGGATTCGGTTTAATTAGAACGACAGATTCCAACAAGATGTCAATGGCAATTGGCAAGCCATCGAGCTATTACCCAGCTTGATCCCATTAAATTGAAGTTGGTGGAAATGGTGGGTTGCGTACAGGTCTAGTGTTTGCCATTAGTTGTGCAGAATGCTAGCCCTCTTATTCAAATTTCCAACTTGATGGTTGTCGGTGTGTGATTTTACCATCACACCATGCACCGGCTCTTTGCAACAAAAACAATGGAAAACAAATCTTTCTGGGTTTCTGATACTACCATGGCGGCCCTAAAATACTGTGCAAAGGCTGAAGAATGTTGAGGAAGGAGCTGTAAATTTGTTGCTGAAACTTAGCTTTCCAAGCCGGCCTTTCTTTCTCTAAAATCCCCAAGAAACTAAAGCCAGACAAATAATTCAGTTTCTTGAGTGTCCCACTTCCATGCAATATTCATGAAAATATTCTATTGCTTAGGTGACATACCAAAAGGATGCCAAATCAAAATGCATTCAATGTGTTGAAGATCTAAACATTAACCATCTTGGAGAGCTTCTAAGAACAGCAAAGAGTAAACAATAAAAGTTACCCTACTGGCTAGTGCAACAAAAGACTAAGTGTCTTTGAAAGATGAGACAGTCATTAAAACTGCTAATATGCCATATACAAGAGAAAAGGGGACATCCAGAAACATATATGAGCAATGCCAAAAGAATATCAAACCCCCACAACCAGGGTTTTGACTTCGGCGATATACTTGTGATGCAACAACATCCTGAACAACTCGCAGAAAAGCCATAAGCACACACACACACACGCACCTCAAAAAAGTATCACCTCCAAATCTACCAGTCCAAGACTTGATAAATTATACGCTACTTGGCCATAGTTGTTCAAAGCCAATATTTGAACTCAAGATTCGATAAAGATTCAAGAAACAGCAGCAAACAGAGACAGGCACTATGGAAACGAAAGTGGATTCCATTAATATCCACCAAGTAGAACAAATTCTGATGAAACTAAGATAGATCAGTAATAAATAACTAAAAGAAAAAGAATTCATCCAAATTTCCAATGGAAGATTAATGGAAACTATGCTATGACGAACCACCAACAAGAACAATATTCAATACCATTCTTGAAAATATTCAGATCAGAAGCTTCAGTGACGTCTCGATCAATTTCCGATTCCTCCAAAGAATGCAAAATCAATCCAACACAGATCAAACGACCACCGAGTCTTCCAGTAGCAAAATTCCAATCCAAAACCACAATTCCTTTTTAATTTTCTTCGCCGATACAACAACAATGAACTTTGATATATTTGATTCAATGATAGCAAAAAAAGAAAACAAAAACAACAAAGATTAGGCAACAGAATGAGTTTAAGCATTGGAAAAAACAGAATGAGTTTGGCTGAAGATTGGAAAAAACGGTCTGATTTTGGTGGGAAAGAGATTGAACCCTCTGCTTTATAAAGCAAAGCCGAAGCCTCTCTTTGTGCTTGTGTCAATTTATTAGTAGATTAATTGCTTGCTGATGAAGTATAATATAACGGTCATTTGTTGAACTTAATCCCGAGATTACCCTTATTTATCCTTATTTCCTAATTCCGAGATTACCCTTATTTATCCTTATTTCCTAATTCCAATATTACCCTTATTTCCTAAAATCATATTTAATACTTATAATTTTATGCCAATTTACTAAAAAAATTATGTTTCATAAAAAATTACATTTTTTTAATATTAAATAATGGTATCAAGTTTTGTATGTGTGTGCTTAATTAGGTGAAATATATGTTAGAGTTTTTTAAGTTTTGTATTTGAGCAATGTTATGAGAACGTAATTCACTGTGATCTTTGGATTGATTGTAGACTCCATTAAACATTGAAACTTGGTGTTGATCCAATGATTTCTATTAAGCCACATTATTATGTAAGTAAATTAGATCAAATTTTTAGGTCCAAATAGCATTACTCGTTGTATTTTGGACATGAGGGGAGATAGGGGGATAGATATTGATGGTTTGGGTTCAACCTAAACTACTCACATTAATTTTCGAGAAATTGAAGGTCAGTCCTATTTCCCCATCTGTTTCGACAATAAGGACAAGAAAAATTATGCTATGTGCAGGACAGTTGCTGGAGTCTTTTGGGTAAATAAGACCTTAGCTCGAGTGCCTTTTATTTTAATTGACTTTTTTACCATCCGGCTCATTAGTGTTTACTTAGGAGTTGATATTGATATTGTTCCATTAATGTTTGTTTGAATTTCAAATTCTGTTGAATCAGAAAATGTTTCATATATTGAACCTTATTAACTCAACGTATCTTTGTTAATGAAGTTTTTTGTCTTGTTTGTAGCTCCATGTGCTTAGTTATTCGTTAAAATTCATAGCTTGTATAGAGGAGCTCTATTTTTTTTCAATAGTTTGTTATTGTTATTCATCAAAGATTTTCTTCAAAATTGATTTGAATTTCATATATTGCTACGATGAATGCATGTGTTTTTGCTTAATATTCTTCCAAATTGTTTTGAATCAGTGTTTGGATATTTGTATATTGTTTGAAAAAAGATACTATGTTTTCATTGTGATCACCCAATCATTTTTGTTATTGTGTTTGTTTGCCATAATTGTGGTTTCTTTTTTCGAATTTAGCATATGTTTTTTTATTTCATCTAAATATATATGGTTAGAAATTTGTTTGGTTCAATTTTTTGTTTGTTTCAATTTTTAGTTCCATTGTTAAATTATGTGTTGCAACTTAGAATGAGTTTTTGTTGTTTTTGACCAGTCACTGTGACTTATTCATCAAAATCTGGTGTTGTAATTGACTTCATGTTGTGAATACTTACGTAAATAGGTTTTGTTGTGGTGTTAGTTATGTTACTGTGTTTTTATTTGTTGTTCTATGAACTGTGACTGTAATATTTTTTTAACACAAAATATATTAAATTCAACATAAATAAGTCTCTACAGTGTATAAATCCCAATAACATTATTAATTATGTATTACAAACATTAAATATAGTGATAATTACAATATGTTTTTGGGTATTTGTTATTTTTTGTAATTGTCACTATGAATATTAGTAAATTAATAGGTATATAAGGGGCATTAGATACATTATTTTTATTATATTTATGGCATATGACTTTACATTGTTCATGTGTTATATTATCATATTTGGGATTATTTTAATTTTCACATCTAATTATATTATAGAATTTTTATATTTTTTTAAATTGATAGATTAAATCATTTATAATATTATTATATTATTACATACCAAAAAATCAAATATAACATATGTTTCACTGTGTAATTCACTCTACGTGTATGTATTATTTTAATATATTATTTCTTTATCTAGATATAAAAATTTGTATATAAGCGTACTACAAATAAATGAGTCAAAAAACATTCAAAAGTATTTATAAAATAGTCTAAAATAAGTTGAAAATCAAATATGTTTAAAAAATAGATGAGAGTATATATATGAGTATAATTAACTTTATTATAAAAATTAAAAAAAATTCAACATTTATCAGTAACATAAATACTCTCTGTAGTTGGGGGGTGCTTAGGGGGAGTGTCTGACGCAACAAAATCTCCCAAAGGAAAGACGTGAAAAATTAATTAACTCATTGAACTTGCAACGAGAAGAATCAAGGATGACTAATTAGACTTTCAGCTGGTTTTTTTTACTCTATTTTAGATGAACTCCACAATTAAGGATGTTAGTCGAGACGAGATACTCGGGTTCGGTTTAGCTGATACTCGAGTCGAACTCGACTTATGTTTTAAATGAGTTAAACTTGAACAATTTTTTAAATTCGTTTAAAAAAACAACCCTAAAATAGCTCAATTTAAACTCACCAAACTCTATTATTTTATATGTAAAATAATCGAATTACTCTTACTCACGCTCAGACTCTTTTATATGCAATAACTTTTGGTTGTAACAGAACCCAAAAGTTGTAAGAAACGGAAAAAAAAAGTTGAAAAGAGAACAAATAAATTATGATCGACTATAACTAATGGCGACCGATCATAATTTAACAATGAAAATAAATAAATTAAATGTTAATTTGATTAATTTAATGCTAACTAAATGAATTTGAATGTTAATTTGATGTAATTTTAATGAATGGAATATTAATTAACTGAAATTGCATGTTTCTTTGGTTTTGATTTGATAAATTGAATCTTGATTGAATGATTTTGGATGTTAAAGGTTCATCTTGAAGTATTCAAACAAAAATTGAATACTTTAAGAACTAAATTGATATTTTATGGACAAAACTGACAAATTAGCCATTTATTAAATTACGATAAAAGTATTATTAACCATTTATTAAATTAGGACCACTACCTACGATCAATCCTAATTTAACCAATGGTTAATAACACTTTTATCCCTAAAGTTATACACGTTTGTCGGTTTGGTCTCTAAATTATCAATTTATAAATTTAATCCCTAAAATATTCAATTTGTGTTTAAATAGTCTCAGACGAACTGTTAACATGAAAACTCATCCAATATTCAATTAATATTTAATTCACCAAATTTACACTAAATTTACACTAAATTAACATTTTGTTTCATCTAACAAACATTCAATTCATCAAATTAACATTCAATATATCAAATCAAAATCAAATTAACATTCAATTCATCAAATTAACATTCAATTTCATTTTATAAACGTTTAATTCATCAAATTAACATTCATATTAAACTAGTTAACATAAAATTCAAAAAAGAAAAACATTAAATTTTATTCAATGAATATTTAGTTCATCAAATTAACATTCAATTCATCCAATTTATATTCAAATTCATCTAATTAACACTCAATTCATCAAATTAATATCCAAAATTATTCAATTAAAATTTAATTGATCAAATCAACACTAAAATAACATGTAATTTCATTCATTAAATATTTAATTAATCAAATTAATATTAAATTAATATTCAATTCAACAAATTAACATTCAATTTCCTCTAATAAACATTCAATTCATTAAATTAATATTCAAATTCAATTATTTAACATTAAATTCATCAAATTAATATGAAATTTCATCCAATTAATATTCAATCAATCAAATTGACACTAAATTAACATTTATTTTTAGGCAAACTCGAACTCATCAAGTGAGAGATCTGTCATCTTATTTATTGTGCGAAAAACGCCTTGCTCGTGCTTCTCAAGAGTATTTGGGTTCGCCCTTACCCATTCCCTCTCTCTTTACGTTTCTCGATACGACCGGTTGGAAATGGCTGCACTGACGTATCAAAAATTTGGGAGAATATCTTTCACTTAGTTGGTCTTCTTTCATCAAGTCCATCATCTTTCCTCAAAGTCGCAGCAATAGAGTGTCAAAGAAGAAAAATAATCAAAATATTATGTACAGTGATTGTTGGCATGATATCCCTATAGATATCATGGAGATGATCGTCATAGAACGATTTACTCTAACTGATCGCATCCGCATGGGCAGTGTTTACACAATGTGGAGAGTTCTTGTTCTAAGCGAACACATTCAGAGAACTTGTATTGAATTTCCCTGGCTAATGCTTCCTCAAACTCAGATTGGAAAACAAGTAAGTTTCTGTGACTTTTCTAATGAAACAGTTCATAACTTGAAGCTTTCAAAGTTAGCTCATGGAGGGTGGTGCAGTTGATCATCACCATCACCATCACCATCACCACCACCGGATGCAATAAATTTGACCCAAATATAAGGAGGCATATTTGGATAATTGAGAAGCAATAGTCGGAACTTTCGTCACCAGGATTGAACTATTTTCTTCTTCTTCTACCGATGATGCTACAGAAGAATGTGTAGTTGCTGCAACCTTTCGTGACGAAAACGAAAGATGGACCATCTTCCAAGGAAGGCATGAATTTTTTCATGACAAATTATATATCGTGGAAAGACACTCTATATCATAATTGGCAACTTGCACCATTCAAGTATCAAATTGTAAAGTATTTCCAAAGAGAATTAACTTAGAACGTTGAGAGAAATGAAAAAAAACAAGTCAACCTTTAGACCCGCAATTTATTTTTATTCTGGCAATGACTACTATGAATGAATAAAGAATGTTATTTTTATCACACAACGGTTCATCGAGAAATTATAGTGGGATTCATGAAAACTACATTTATCTTGCATCTTCTCATATTCCGAGTTTGAAAAAACATGAACCACTTCAATTTCCTCAAAAAAGGAAATTGAACGTCTCTCCCCATTATTAAACTTACTTCCAAAATAGGCTAAAATGTGTTAATTTATATTTTCTTTGCAAATATAAATAGGACTAGCATATTTTCTTTGTTCTAACTTATATATGTGGGTAGGAAAATACTAGAAAGTGGAACATTTAAAGACAACCTTTTAATCAGTATGGCAACAACCTTAATTATATTTAGTACATAAAGAACTGGGCATGACCTTGTCAATTGCAAGGGTAAAATTTCAAAAAGGGATATACTATCAAAGAAAAGAACAAATATCTCGCTTTAGTTGTTAGGGGTATAATCCCTCGAACTGTCCTATACTATCACTTAGGATACTGATCTGTGCTATTCTTGCTTTAATTGTTAGGGATATAATTCGTTTTGGATACAGACGAGTCAATTGTCTTTTCCTTCGCAAATTTAATATTTCCGTGATGGAGAATTACAGCCACAACTCCAAAAATCACATCCCGATCAAGGAAGGAAGAAAATCAACAAGGAATTAAAGGATAGATTTTAAAGTGGAAGAATCATGTTTCTTATATTAACCAACTCCAAACAAAAACCTGTTCTTCGGTACTAATTCCAACGACATCCATTGCCGTCCTTGTAGCAATGTACTCTTTAGAATCATCAATGCCATCTAACTCGTAACAATTTAATTGATTCAAATAATAAAACGTTCTTGGATTTCCCAATTTTGTACTTTTGAAGATCCTAGCAGCATGGAAAAATAATATAAGATTTGTGTGAAATTGAAATGATATCCCAACGCAATGATCAAAATTGAACTTCAATTCCCACTTCCACACATGTAAGCCTACCACACCTTTGGAACCAAACCAACAAATTGAACTTGATTGATGGAGTAATCACTTTACTGCAAGAAACTTAATTTTAGAGGAATCTATGGCGTTTTCTTTAGAAATTGAACATAAAATAATCACTGTTAAATTGACTAATAAACAAAAATATATAAAAAATCTACGAAATAAACTAAATTTACAATAAAGTCCTCTAAAATTAAACAGTGTCTCAACTTAATTATAACCTAGATCGATAGTCCACAAAATATTAACAATTATTAGTCAACTGATTTCACCAAACATATCCAAAAAAATATGTGAAACATTCTAGCTAACAAATATGGCCAAACAAAGATGAGCAATATAGCAGAACAACGTATTATAAACATAGTTTTTGACGTTTTTAAGGTATCTCAAATATTCCAAACTTGATTCAATCAAAAAACATACACAACAAAAAATGCCGCTCACTGTGGTCCCCTCTCAGTCCCGAAGCATGAAGGCAGAAGGCCTCCTCTTAATTGTTGGGTCAAGATCACAACAATACACTTCTATAAAAAAATAAATAAAAACTACATCTCTCTTGCGAAAATTTCTAGTATAACTATATAATTTTTTCAATAACTTGAGAAAAATCACATGTCAGTAAGTTCAATGCAATACTCACAGCTATCCCTTTTTTTCCTACTTTTCTTACCCTAGAATCCAGGCTATAGATAAATGCACATAATGGAATAGACTCGTACATGTGGAGTAAAACAGTTCAAGAGATACCTGTGCAATTTCATCAGTACCTCAGCGTTTCAAGAGCTAGCAATGTTTCTTTGAGTGAATACAGGAAGACTCAAAGAATCCTCCCATAGCTCATCCTCAACTCCACTGTTTTACTCCAATACATGGCTATAGGTGGTAGAAAATCACCAATGGCAGCACCACTCAACCCTAGAATTAGTACAACCTACACACTGATAAACAAATTAATTTAAATACTCAAAAAGATGTATCCATATCATAACCCATTTTAGTTATGCACCGCCACCATATCATAGATTGTGATCTTAACTGGTCATGGTCCAAAATGTTGGGAAGAAATGAAAAGTCACTGTGAAACAATTCACAATAAAAGCATACTAAGTTACATATTGAAGGTTGAATCCAATAAAATAGATGAAGTAGCACTATGTTAGCACTATAAAATCAGTATGTAACATTATATTAAAGCAGTAGCACTATGTTAACATTACATAAAATCAGTAGCACTATGTTAACATTATATAAAAGCAGTCGCAATAGCACTATGGATTTAGTTACACGTTAAAGGTAGGTATTATATCAAGCCCAACAGTCCGTCAAATACATTAATGATCGAGTTCACAAATATCAAAACAACCAATAAAGAGAATATAATATAGAGAGATTGAGTTCACAGTAGCACCTGAAAAAGGTACACAAGAAGGACAAAGGACCACAAAGCTACACAGAAACAGTTAGCATTGTTGCGATGGAGGCTAGAATCACATATACATGTATGTTAGAAAAGGATATCCATGTTGAAGAAACAACGATATCCATGGTGCATAGATGAAGTCAACAATAAAAACAAAACAATAAAATCAATTTAAAGCATATACGAAGAACTTAGTTTCGATGACCATAAATGAAGTTAACAATACCGGATTTTGCAAACACAACTTGAACCTGAGTCAATTCTAACTCCAAAAATAACTAAATCGGATAAACCAATCTTAAGATCAACCAACACAAATATCCACTTGATTCATTTATCATGCAAAAGATATTAAAAAGCATTAAAAAATGAGCCCACTGTCCATAAGCAAAGGGCTAAAGGAACTTTTTGAAACAAAAAAAGTATCGGTTTAACAACTTATCGAACAGATGGTACACAGGACCTAGGAAGAACAGGAAGGGGCTGTCGAGTGAGGTTATGATTGTGGAGAGAGAATGAGAAAAAGAGATGATTGAGGGAGATGAGGTGCGTGACAAAGAGAAAGGAGATGCGTGAGAGAGAATGGGGAGATGATTGAGAAGGGTACCTCAAAAAGGTTGTGGCTGGCTGTCGTTGGCAATGAATGGGCAACGACACAGAGAGAGAGAGACAGGGATAAGGGCGGTTGTCATTGGCGGTGAACTGTGAGAACAGATGCGTCACAGATGGGCATTAGGCAATGGCAAAATAGGGAAGAAGGTAGAGAGGAAATAGAATTAGGAGGAGATGATCATAAGCTCATAGAGAGAGGGAGAGATGGACAGAGAGAAGATGCGTGAGAGAGAGAGGAGATGATTGAGAAGGCTACTTGAAATAGGCAGCTATTGGTTGTCATTAGCAGTGGATATGCAGCGGTGCAGAGAGAGAAGAATAAGGGGCAGTTGTCGCTGGCAATGAACCGAGAGAAGAGATGCGTCACTACTAAGGATTGGGCAACGACTCAATAGGGAAGAAGGTAGAGAGAAAATATAGATATGGAGAGATGAGCATGAGTGCATAGATAAAGAGATGAACAGAGAGGAGATGCATGAGAAAGAGAGAGAAATAGGAGATGATTGAGAAAGACACCCGAAATAGGCAGTGGCTAGGTAGTTGCTCGCTTTCATTGGCAGTGGATGTGCAGCGGCACAAAGAGAGAGGAGATAAGGAGCGGTTATCACTAGAGGTAAATTGAGAGAAGAGATGTGTCACTGCTTGTTGTTGAAGGCTTAACTATTGGGGATTGGGCAGTGATGCAATAGTGAAGAAGGTAGAGAGAAAATAACAATAGGGGGAGATGATTGTGGGCGCATAGAGAAAGTGAAAGAGAATTTTAGGGCACAACCATAGGTCATAGTTTGGAGAGTATATTTAGGAAAGAGAGGGAGATGATTTGAGAGAGACGATCTGAGAGAGACATGCGCGATAGAAATTGAGTGTAAGAAAGCTCGATTAAGAAAGGAGATAAAAGGGGAGACAAGGAATAGATTTTAGTAGAGCCTTGGGGAGTGATTGAAGGCCTGACTAAGGGTGACAAATGAAAAGTTTAACGGAAAAAAATATTTCTAGACTCATTTTGGCTCATTAGATTAGTAATTTTGAAATGATCTAACCTATATTTTATGTTGGGGTAACGTAGCCCGTCAAATGATCCTTTATTTTATCTTGAAACGATCTGCTCCGTTTTTTGTCTTTCGATTCAAAACCAGCTCTATTTTATTATATAGATTAGTAGTAACGAAAAGCATTTGCTGCTCAACACTGGGGTTGGCTACATATATTTTTTGGGGCACCACTTTGCCTTGTATCATGTGATATCCAAGGATGAAAATTCTATGTTAAGATAAATAAACAACTCCACAAAAAATGAAATGCGCTACAAACAAGTATTTATTCTTTACTATAAAGCAAATCTTGGTCAACTAAATAGAGACTTGTTACCTCAGGTGGTGCAGAGCAAAGCATGCCGAAGCAATAATAGTACCTCTTAGGATCGGACACTTGACAAACATGAGACCTTTCCGGCTGGTAAGTTTCGATAACAGCTCTTGCACTCCTTCCTCTCCGGTCAAATTCAATCTCCAGTCTCCACAAGCTTACCGAAATGACTGTAACGTACATAACATGAACAGATAGAACGAAACAATTCAACCAAACAGTATTAGAGAAACTTTGCCACATATACAGAAGTTACACCGTAAATGCAAAATGTTCCCACAAGGAGTTGTTGTTTCTGACTATATTTGCATTACTGAATGCTTCTAGAACCAGATTTGACTGCAAAACAAATGAAAATAAGGCCAAAACACATATTGTACACAATTAAAGAACTAAATTATGTGGTGAAAAATCTAAAATTTGGCCTCAGAATGAATCAGTCCCTCGTCTAAGATTGTTGGACAGGCTGAAATGCAAGGCTTACCTCCAGGACTTGCTGCTCGACAGTCCTCCCCTCAGATTCAGCTCTGCCTCCCAAGTAAGCAAGATACTGCATGAGCAATTTTGTTTCAAAATGATATTGTTCCAAGTGGTCCCATTAGTAGTTAGGCAATATTTTTCAAACCATTGTGAAAGACTCAGGTTTCTATCAGTCTGTCTTTCCTGTGATGTAGGAAAATAGCTCCAGACTCTTTGGGCCTTACTACAATCTCTTAAAATGTGAATGGTTGTCTCAACAAAGTTATTACACCTATTGCATATAAGATCATCTGTCATACCTCTGTCGGCTCTAAGTTTATTTGAGGGGATTCTATCATGGAGGACAAGCCAAAGAAAAAACTTTAACTCCTGAGGAATTTCCATTTCCCAAATCTGTTTCCATCTCTTATCAATGACAGTGAAAGAAGTGTCATCAGTAAGGAGATTATAACAGTTTTTGGATGAAAACTTACCATTGGCTGCCTTATCCAAGGATATAGAATCAAGTTGCTGGCTGAATTGTGGCAGTGGAGTGAATAAAATCTCTTGAACAATATTAGGAGAAGAATCATACCTGTGGATTGCAGATTCCAGGATCCATCTGTGCCAATGAAGTTAGTCACCTTAACCTCTGTATCAATATTCGTTTGGGGATTCAGTTGCTGGAGAAGTGGTTTTCCACCAACCCACCAATCTTTCCAGAAGTTAATGTTTTGTCCATCACCCACAATCCATTTTATACCTGCTTATAACGGGTTACAAATTTTCAAAATAGCATTCCATATGGGAGATGCATTGTTCTTTTTTTTCCAAGGTTCAGTGTTCATAGCAATGTATTTACTTTTCATAATCTCAACCCATAAGGATTTATTATTATTAGCTCTAAGTTCCCAACCTAGTTTCCCTAGGAGTGCTGCATTATTATCTCTGTTCGTCCTTAACCTTGGGTGAACACACTTTGTCCCAGTTTAACAAGTAAATTTTCCTCCTCTCTTCTGTGTCCCCCCATAGAAAATTTCTATTCAGTCTATCAATTTGATCACAGATGGACTGGGGAACCCATTGAGTTTGCATAGCATAGTTAGGGATAGTAGCAGTGACAGCCTGAATCAGGGTTGCCCTTCCTGCTATGGTCAAGTTGTTAGCTTTCCATCCAGAAAACCTTATCTGAATTTTTTCAAGTAAAACTGTTATTCCTAGGTACTTACCTAGATCCCCAATTAAAGGGAACCCAAGGATCCTACCAACTTTAGATGCTCTTCCTCTTCTTACATTTGAGGAAACATAGACTTTAGATGCTCATTTAAGCCCAGATATCCTAAAAAACTCATCAAGAACTTTCCTTATCATATGACAATCTTTGTCCTGGGCTCTTGAAAATAGAATAATGTCATCAGCAAAGAGAAGGTGTGATATCACAGGACCTCATCTTGCTGCTTTAAGTCCCTTCCAGTTCTTCAGCTACACTTGTTCATTAATCATATGACTTAGCCTTTCCATGCAAAGAACAAACTTAGCCTTTCCATGCAAAACAAACAAATAGGGGAAAGAGGTGACTTAGCCTTTCCATGCAAAGAACAAACAAATAAGGGGAAAGAGGGTCCCCTTGTCGAAGACCTCTTTTGGGAACAATTGGCTCTAAGGAGGAGCCATTCCATAAAATAGACAGCTCAGTCTTTGTTACACAGTTCATAATGAGATCAATCCAGCTCCTAGGAAAGTTGAAATGAGTAAGGGTTCGTTGTAGAAAAGACCAAATGACTCTATCATAAACTTTTTGAAGATCAATTTTAAGAATCAGGCTTCCCACTTTACCCTTCTTCTTTCTTAAACAATGTGCAATTTCCTGTGTAATGATTATGTTGTCAATCATCTGCTACCTGGGATAAAGCTGCTTTAATAAGGACCAACCGGCTTATCCAGCTTGGGTCTCAGCCTGGTTACTAAAAGTTTAGTCACAATCTTGTAGCTGACATTGCACAGACTAATGGGTCTAAACTGAGAAATTAACATTGGACTCTCAATCTTGGGGATAAGAGCAATCCAGGTTTTGTTCAATTGTTCTGGGCATCTGTTCTGGAAAATGTCTGTTACATTCTCACAAACATTAGGACCCACAATGCTCCTCACAAATTGATGAAGTAGCTGAAGGTTTTGTTCAAGTGATCTGAAGGTCGGATCCAATATAATAGACGAAGTAGCACTATCTTAACACTATAAAATCAGTATGTAACATTATATAAAAGCAGTAGCACTTTGTTAACATCATATAAAATCAGTAGCACTATGTTAACATTATATAAAAGCAGTCACAATAGCACTATGGATTTAGTTACACGTTAAAGGTAGGTATTATATCAAGCCCAACAGTCTGTCAAATACATTAATGATGGAGTTCACAAATATCAAAACAATCAATAAAGAGAATATAATATAGAGAGATTGAGTTCACAGTAGCACCTGAAAAAGGTACACGAGGACAAAGGACCACAAAGCTGCACAGAAACAGTTAGCATTGTTGCAATGAAGGCTAGAATCACATATAAATGTATGTTAGAAAAGGATATCCATGTTGAAGAAACAAAGATATCCATGGTGCATAGATGAAGTCAACAATAAAAACAAAACAATAAAATCAATTTAAAGCATACATGAAGAACTTAGTTTCGATGACCATAATGAAGTCAACAATACCGGATTTTGCAAACACAACTTGGACCCAAGTCAATTCTAAATCTAAATTAACTAAATCGGATAAACTAATCTTAAGATCAGCCAACACAAATATCCACTTGATTCATTTTATCATGCAAAAGATATTAAAAAGCATAAAAAATGAGCCCATCGTCCATAAGCAAAGGGCCGAAGGAACTTTTTGAAACAAAAAAAAATATCGGTTTGAAAATTTATCGAACAGGTGGTACACATGACCTAGGAAGAACAGGAATGGGCTGTTGAGTGGGGTTATGATTGTGGAGAGAGAGTGAGAAAATGAGATGATTGAGGGAAAAGAGATGCGTGACAAAAGAAAGGAGATGCGTGAGAGAGAAATGAGAGATGATTGAGAAGGATACCTGAAATAGCCTGTGGCTGGGCAGCTACTGGCTGTCGTTGGCAATGAATGTGCAACGGCACAGAAAGAGAGGGATAATGGGCGGTTGTCACTGGCGGTGAACTGAGAGAACAGACGCGTCAGTACTGGGCATTGGGCAGTAGCACAATAGGAAGAAGGTAGAGAGGAAATAGAGTTAGGGGAGATGATCATAAGCGCATAAAGAGAGGGAGAGATGGACAAAGACAAGATGCGTGAGAGAGAGGAGATGATTGAGAAGGATACCTGAAATAGGAAGTGGCTAGGCAGCTACAAGCTGCCATTGGCAGTGGATATGAAGCAGTGTAGAGAAAGAAGAATAAGGGGCGGTTGTCGCTGACAGTGAACCGAGAGAAGAGATGCATCACTACTGGGGATCGGAGAGCTGCGCAATAGGGAAGAAGGTAGTGAGAAAATAGAGCTATGGGGAGATGAGCATGAGCGCATAGATAGAGAGAGATGAACGAAGAGGAGATACATGAGAAAGAGAGAAAGAGAAAGAGGAGATGATTGAGAAAGACACCCGGAATAGGTAGTGGCTAGGTAGCTGCTCGCTTACATTGGCAGCGGATATGCAGCGGCACAGAGAGAGAGGAGATAAGGAGCGGTTATCACTAGAGGTAAACTAAGAGAAAAGATTCGTCACTGCTTGTTATTGAAGGCTTAACTACTGGGGATTGGGCAATAGCGCAATAGTGAAGAAGTTAGAGAGAAATAGCGATAGGGGGAGATGATTGTGGGCGCATAGAGAAAGTGAACGTGAGAAATGGAGAGAGAATTTTAGGGCACAACCATAGGTCATAGTTTGGAGAACATATTTAGGGAAGAGAGGGAGATGATTTGAGAGAGACATGCGAGATAAAAATTGAGTGTAAGAAAGCTCGATTAAGAAAGGAGATAAAGGGAAGACACATAATAGATTTTGGTGGAGCCTCGGTGACAAAATGGAAAGTTTAGATGGGAAAAAATATTTCTAGACTCATTCTGGCTCATTAGATTAGTAATTTTGATATGATCTAAACCACTTTTTATGTTGGGGTAACGTAGCCAGTCAATAGCCCGTCAAATGACCCTTTATTTTATCTTGAAACGATCTGCTCCATTTTTCGTATTTTGATTCAAAATCAGCTCTATTTTATTATATAGATTAGTAGTAACGAAAAGCATTTACTGCTCAACACTGGGGTTGGCTACATATATTTTTGGGGCACCACTTTGCTATGTATCATGTGATATCCAGTGATGAAAATTCTATGTTAAGATAAAAAAACAACTTCCTAAAAAATGAAATGCGCTACAAACAAGTATTTATTCTTTACTATAAAGCAAATCTTGGTCAACTAAATAGAGACTTGTTACCTCAGGTGGTGAGGAGCAAAGCATGCCAAAGCAATTATAGTACCTCTTAGGATCGGACACTTGACAAACACGAGACCTTTCCGGCTGATAAGTTCTGATAACAGCTCCTGAACTCCTTCCTCTTCGGTCAAATTCAATCTCCACAAGCTTACTGAAATGACTGCAACGTACATAACATGAAGAGATAGAAGGAAACAATTTAACCAAATAGTATTAGAGAAACTTTGAAACATATACAGAAGTTACACCGTAAATGCAAATGTTCCCACCAGGAGTTGTTTCTGACTGTATTTGCATTACTGAATGCTTCTAGAACCGGATTTGACTGCAAAATAAATGAAAATAAGGCCAAAACACATATTGTACACAATTAAAGAACTAAATTATGTGGTGAAAGATCTAAAATCTGGCCTCAGAATGAATCAGTCCCTCGTCTAAGCTTGTTGGACATGCTGAAATGCAAGGCTTACCTCCAGGACTTGCTGCTCGACAGTCCTCCCCTCAGATGCAGCTCTGCCTCCCAAGTAAGCAAGATACTGCATGAGCAATTTTGTGCTTTCCGTTTCACCCGCTTCACTCTCGCCACTAAGCAAAATTGACTAACTGATTCCCTAATTGATCATAACACTGCATCCACAGAAGTGGCATTGATCATCGTAATGCAAAGGGAAGACAATGAAATTATAAACTCATGATTGTGACAACATACCTATATGCTACATCCGCAAAAGCAAAAGGGTGGGACAAGGGGCTTAGTTCACCAAAGGCTGCTGCTTTGTACTGCGCCATCATATGCCTATCATATAAATCAGGCAATTTTCTGAAAGGATTCACAACAATGTTTCTTGTGTAAGTCTGGAAACAATATCAAGTTGATTAGCTCCAACACATTTTATTTAAATAGGAAAATGTTGAAACAGATGCTTTCAAAATCAAATGAAGTGTGGAAAATACTTACATATATTTCATTGACATCATATCTCGAATTTAAATTATGCAGAACTCCTAGCTTAAGAAAATAAGCCAGCTTTGTCCTATCATCCACTCCACTTGGTGGTGCTTCACCATCTTTTGGATAAATACAAAAAGTGTTAACAACAACCTGTAACAGAAATTTAACAAAAGAAAGAAATGATCAAATTCAGTGAATCTTTCATCTCTGCATATTTGTTTCTTAACCAACAAAAATACCTAGAATAATTTGATGGAAATGATTTGAAAAAAAGTTGTTGGACGAATTTCCACTAGGTAAAATTCCCTACAAAGCATAAAATAACAGAAAAAATGAATTAAAAGTTGATATTCAGCATTTCAATAGCAGCAATCATTTGAAGTAGATTCACGAATTTATCTATCTATATCCAGCACCCTAATTAAGTATTTTGAGTCTGGGTCTTGACCAATTGAACTATGGATCTTATCCACAAGCCTACAACATCGATCTATCAATACAAAGGCATTAGCAAAAACTACATCTAGATATTCCAAAAAATTTTGGGGTACAAAACTTAAAATAGGAATAAATTACTCCAATGACAAGTAATGGTTACCAATCAAGCAAACATGAGTACACAATTTGCCAAAGCATCTCTACCGGCAACTGCAGCTTCTGGATCAAGCCATTTGGTAATGGTTTCATCATGAGTTACAATTATACATTTGAAGAGGGAATCCCCTAAAGACTTTATGTCACACCTGAACAATACCAAACAATTCAAAGGTTGCACTTGGTTGAAATTGCATTTTGTTCTCCCGTAGTGAAAATTAAGTCAAGATATTTGAAAATTTATTTACTTCATTTGTGTGTGCTTGTGGCCCAGTGCCAATGAAATTGATTATTTACACGAACAGCTCCACAACAGTTCTAAGATGAAACAAAGATTTTTCATTTGGCCACACACGAGTCGATTGTCTTTTCCTTCACAAATTTGATATTTCCAAGATGGAGAATCGCAGCCACAACTCGAAAAAACACATCTTGAGGAAGGAAGAAAATCAATAAGAAGGCATTAATGGATAGATATAAAGTGGAAGAATCATGTTTCCCATATTAACCAACTCCAATCAAAACCTGTTCCTTGGTACTAATTCCAACAACATCCATTGCCCACCTTGTAGCAACGGACTCTTTAGAATCATCAATGCCATCTAATTCGTAGCAATTTAATTGATTCAAATCATGAAATGTTATTGGATTTGCTAATTTGTACTTTTGAAGATCCTGGTAGCATGAAAAAATAATATAAGATTTGACTGAAATTGAAATGATCTCCCAACAAAATGATCAAAATTGAACTTCAATTCCCACTTGCACACATGTAAGCCTACCACACCTTTGGAACCCAACTAACAAGTTAACTTGAATGATGGAATAATTACTGCAAGGAACTTAATTTTAGAGGAATCGATGGTGTTTTCTTAAGAAATTGAACAAAAAATAACCACCGTTAAATAGACTAATAAACAAAAATGTATAAAAAAATCCATGAAATAAACTAAATATACAATAAACTCCTCCAAAATTAAAATGTGTCTCAATTTAATTACAACCTAGTTGATATTCTGCAAAATATTAGCAATTATTAGTCAACTGATTTCACAAAACATATCCAAAAAAAATGTGAAACATTCTAGCTAAAAGTATGGTCAAACAAAGATGAGCAATATAGTATAACAATGTATTATAAACATAGTTTTAATGTATTTAAAGGTATCTCAAATATTCCAAACTTGATTCAATCAAAAAACATACACAATAAAACATGCCGCTCATTGTGGTCCCCACTTGATCCCGAAGCATGATGAAGGCAGAAGGCCTCCTCTCAATTGTCATGTCATGATCATAGCCATACCCTTCTATAAAAAAAAAGGGAGAACCCACATGGTGTCAAATAAGCTCCAAAAGTCACGAATTCTCTACTTTCCAAAAACTACATCTCTCCTACAAAAATTTCTTGAAATGCTTTGTACAACTAATTTTTTCAATAACTTAAGAAAAAAAAATCACATGTCCGTAAGTTCAATACAATACTCACAGCTAACCAAAAGTTCGACATAATGAAAAGAACTATGCTTTTTTTCCTACTTTTCTTACCCTAGAATCCGGGCTATAGATAAATGCACATATTGGAACAAACTCATATATGTGGAATAAAGCAGTTCAAAAGATACCTGTGCAATTTGATCAGTACCTCTGCATTTCAAAAGCTAAAAATGTTTTTTTGAGGGACGACAGGAAAACTCAAAAAATTCCCGTATAACTCATCCTCAACTCTAATGTTTTTACTCCAATAAATGGATACAAGTGGTAGAAAACCACCAATGGCAACACCACCCGGCTCCAGAATTACCACAACCTACACACTAATAAACAAATTAAATTAAATCCTCAAAAGATGTATCCATATCATAACCCATTTTACATATGCGCTGCACAATATAATAGATTGTAGAAAAAAGCGTAACATCTTAACTGGTCACGGTCCAAAATGTTTGGGAAGAAACGAAAAGCCACTGCGAAACAATCCATAATAAAAGCATACTATGTTACATATTGAAGGTTGGATCCATATAAAAGATGCAGTAGCACTATGTAAACATAATATAAAAGTTACACAATAAAGGTAAGTATGATATCAAGCCCAACAGTCCGACAAATACATTAATGATTGAGTTTACTAATGTCAAAACAATCAACAAAGAGAATATAATTTAGAGATTGAGTTCACAGTAGCACCTGACAAAGGTACATGGGAAGGAAAAAGGACCACAAAGCTGCACAGAAACAGTTAGCATTGTAGCGATGGAGGCTAGAGTCACATATAAATGTATGTTAGAAAAGGATATCCATGTTGAAGAAGCAAAGATATCCATGGTGCATAGATGAAGTCAACAAAAAAAACAAAAAAAATAAAAACAATTAAAAGCATACATAAACTTAGTTTCGATGACCATAAATGAAGTCAACTATACCGGATTTCGCAAACACAACTTGAACCTGAGTCAATTCTAAATCCTAAAATAACTAAATCGGATAAACCAATCTTAACATCAGCTAACACAAATATCCATTTGGTGCATTTTATCAAGCAAAAGAGATTAAAAAGCAAAAAAAAATGAGCCCACTATCCACAAGCAAAGGGCTAAAGGAACTTTGAAATAGGCAGTAGCTGGGCAGCTCCTGACTGTCATTGGCAATGGATATGCAGTGGTGCAGAGAGAGAAGAATAAGGGACGTTTGTCGCTGGCGGTGAGCTGAAAGAAAAGATTTGTCATTACCGGGGATTGGGCAACGGCGCAATAGAGAAGGTAGAGAGAAAATAGTGGTAGGGGGAGATGTACATGAGCACATAGAGAGAAAGAGATGGACGAAGAGGAAATGCATGAGAGAAAGAGAAGATGCATAAGAGAGAGAAAGAGGAGATGATTAAAAGGATACCCGAAACAGGAGGTGGCTGGGTAGCTGCTCGTTGTTGTCAGCAATGGATGTGCAGCGGCATAGAGAGAGAGGAGACAAGGGGCAGTTGTCACTCGCGGTGAACCGAGAGAAGAGATGCATCACTTCTGGGGATTGGACAGCAACACAATAAGGAAGAAGGTAGAGAGAAAATAGAGTTCGGGAGATGATCATAAGCGCATAGAGAGAGAGATGGATGGAGAGAAGATGCGTGAGAGAGAGAAATGATTGAGAAGGATACCCGAAATAGGCGGTGGATGAGTAGCTACTCGCTATCATTGGCAATGGATGTGCGCAGCGGCACAGAGAGAGAGGAGATGAGGAGTAGTTATCCCCGGCAGTGAACCAAAAGAAGGGATGTGTCACTTCTAGGGATTGGGCAGCAGCATAGTTGGGAAAAAGGTAAAGAGAAAATAGAGTTAAGGGAGATGATCATAAGCGCATAGAGAGAGATGGACAGAGAAGAGGTGCGTGAGAGAAAGAAGAGATAATTGAGAACGATACCTAAAATAGGTAGTGGCTCAGTAGCTGCAGGTTGTCGTTGGCAATGGATATGCAGCGGCACAAAGAGAGAAGAATAAGAGGCGGTTGTCACGGGTGGTGAACCGAGAGAAAAGATGTGTCACTACTGGTGATTGGGCAGTGGCACAATAGAGAAGAAGGGAGAAAGAAAATAGAGGTAAGGGGAGATGAACATGAGCGCATAGAGATATGGTAGGAGAGGAGATGCATGAGAAAGAGAGAAAGAGGAGATGATTAAGAAGGATACCCAAAATAGGCAGTGGCTAGGTAACTGCTGGCTATTGTTGGCAATGTATGTGCAGCGAGAGAAGAGAGGGGATAAAGGGTGGTCGTCACTGGCGGTGAGCTGAGTGAAGAGTTACGTCACAGCTTGTTGTTGAAGGCTTAATTGCTGGGGATTGGACAGTGGCGCAATAATGAAGAAGGTAGAAAGAAAATAGAGATAGGGGGAGATGATCATAGGCGCATAGATAAAGTGAACGTGAGAGAGGGAGATAGAATTTTAGCACACAACCATAGGTCTTAGTTTGGAAAACATATTTAGGGGAGAGGGGGAGATCATTTGAGAGAGACATGCGAGATAGAAATTAAGTGTAAGAAAACTCGATTAAGAAAGGAGATAAAGGGTAGACACAGCGCAGATTTTGGTGAAGCCTTGGGAAGTGATTGAAGGCCTAATGAAGGGTAACAAAATGGAAAGTTTTAGGCGGAACAAATTTTTATAGACTCATTCTTGCTCATTGAATTAGTAATTTTGAGATGATCTGAACCACTTCTTATGCTGGGGTAACGTAGCCCATCGAATGACCCATTATTTTATCTTGAAACGAATTGAGTCCTTTTTGTCTTTTGATTCAAAAATAGCTCTACTTTATTATATAAATTAGTAGTAACGGAAAGCATTTGCTGCACAACACTTGGTTTGGCTACATATATTTTTTTGGGCACCACTTTGTCACGTATCATGTGATATCCAAGGATGAAAATTCAATGTTAAGATAAAAAAACAACTCCATAAAAAATGAAATGCTCTACAAGCACATATTTATTCTTTACTATAAAGCAAATCTTGGTTAACTAAATAGAGACTTGGTACCTCAGGTGGTGCGGAGCAAAGCATGTAGAAACAATGATAGTACCTTTTAGGATCAGGCACTTGACAAACACGAGACCTCTTCAGCGGGTAAGTTCTGATAATAGCTCCTAAACTCCTTCCTCTCCAATCAAATTCAATCTCCACAAGTTTACCGAAATGACTGCAACGTACATAACATGAAGAGATAGAAGGAAACTATTCAACCAGACAATATTAGAGAAACTTTGAGACATATACAGAAGTTACACTGTAAATGCAAAATGTTACCACTGGAGTTGTTTCTGACTGCATTTACATTGTTTCTGACTGTATTTGCATTACCGAATGCTTCTAGAACCGGATTTGACTGCAAAACAAAGTAAAACAAGGCCAAAACACATATTGTACACAATTAAAGAACTAAATTATGTAGTGAACGATCTAAAATATGGCCTCAAAATGAATCAGTCCCTTGTCTAAGCTTGTTGGACAATCCCTCATCTAAGCTTGGTGAAATGCAAGGCTGACCTCCAAGACTTACTGCTTGACAGTCCTCCCCTCAGATGCAACTCTGCCTCCCAAGTAAGCAAGATACCGCATGAGCAATTTTGTGCTTTCCGTTTCACCTGCCCCACTCTCGCCACTAACCAAAATTGACTAACTGATTCCCTAATTGATCATAACTCTGCATCCACATAAGTGGCCTTAATCATCGTAACGCAAAGGGAAGACAACGAAATTATAAACTCGTGATCGTGACAACATACCTATATGCAGCATCTACAAAAACAAAAGGGTGGGACTGGGGACTCAGTTCACCAAAGGCTGCCCCTTTGTACTGTGTCATCATGACTATCGTATAAACAAGGCAATTTTCTAAAAGGATTCACAACAATTAATATATTTCTTGTGCAAGTCTGGAAATAATATCGAGTTGATTAGCTTTAACATGTTTTATTTAAATAGGAAAATGTTGAAACACTTACATATATTTCATTGACATCATACCTCGAATTTAAATTATGCAAAACTCCAGGCTTATGTAAATAAGCCAGCTTTGTCCTATCATCCACTCCACTTGGAGGTGCTTCACCATCTTTTGGATAAATACAAAAAAGTGTTAACAACCACGGAACCACCAATAACAGAAATTTAACAAAAGAAAGAAAAGACCAAATTCAGTAAATCTTCCATCTCTGCATATTTGTTTCTTAACCAACAAAAATATCTGGAATAATTTGATGGAAATGATTTGACAAAATGTTGTCGGACGAATTTCCACTTGTTAAAATTTTCTACAAAGCATAAAATAACAGAAAAAATGAATTAAAAGTTGATATTCAGCATTTCAATAACAGCAACCATTTGAAGTAAATTCACCTATTTATCTTGAAATTCTCAAATCCATATATATCCAACACCCCAATTAAGTATTTTGAGTTTGGGTCTTGACCAATTGAACTATGGATCTTATCCACAAGTCTACAGCATGGATACATCAGTACAAAGGCATCAACAAAAACTACATCCAGATATTCCAAAAAATTTGGGGGTACAAAACTTAAAATAGGAACGAAATTACTCCAATGACGAGCAGTCAGTAATACACAACTCGTCAAAGCATGAAAATGAAGGTTACCAGTTAAACAAACATGAGTACACAATTTGCCAAAGCATCTCTACTAACAACTACAACTTCTGGATCAAGCCATTTAGTAATGGTTTCATCATGAGTTACAATTACACATTTGTAGAGGGAATCCTCTACAATATCATAGATTGTAGAAAAAACGTAAGATATTAACTGGTCATGGTCCAAAATGTTGAGAAGAAACGAAAAGCCATTGCGAAGCAATCCACAATAAAAGCATACTATGTCACATACTGAAGGTCGGATCCAATATAATAGATGCAGTAGCACTATGTTAACACTATAAAATCAGAATGTAACATTATATAAAAGCATTAGCACTATGTTAACGTTATATAAAAGCAGTTGCAGTAGCACTATGGATTTAGTTACACATTAAAGGTAGGTATTATATCAAGCCCAACAATCCGTCAAATACATTAATGATTGATTTCACAAATATCAAAACAATCAATAAAGAGAATATAATATAGAGATTGAGTTCACAGTAGCACCTGAAAAAGGCACACGAGAATGACAAAGGACCACAAAGCAGCACAAAAACAATTAGCATTGTTGTGATGGAGGCTAGGATCTCATATAAATGTATGTTAGCCAAGGATATCTATGTTGAAGAAGCAAAGATATCCATAGTGCATAGATGAAGTCAACAATAAAAACAAAATAATAAAATCAATTTAAAGCATACATGAAGAACTTAGTTTCGATGACCATAAATGAAGTCAACAATACCAGATTACGCAAACACAACTTGGACCAAAGTTAATTCTAAATCCGAAAATAACTAAATTGGATAAATCAATCTTAAGATCAACTAACACAAATGTCCACTTGGTGCATTTTATCAAAGAATAAGAGATTAAAAAGCATAAAAAATGACCCCACCGTCCATAAGCAAAGGGCTGACGCAAGTTTTTGAAACAAAAAAAAGTATAGGTTTGACAATTTATCGAACAGGTGGTACACAGGAGTTGGGAAGAACAAAAAGGGTCTATCGAGTAGGGTTATGGTTGTGGAGAAGGAGTGAGAAGTAGATGATTAAGGGAGAGAAGATGTGTGACAAAGAGAAAGGAGATGCATGAGAGAGAGAGGAGACAATTGAGAAGGATTCTTGAAATAGGCGGTGGCTAAGCATCTACTGGTTGTCGTTGGCAATGAATGTGCAACGGCATAGAGGGAGAAGGGATAAGGGACGGTTGTCGTTGGCGGTGAACTGAGAAAACAAATGAGTCACTGTTGGGCATTGGGCATTGGCACAATAGGGAAGAAGGTAGAGAGAAAATAGGGTCAGGGGTAGATGATCATAAGCGTATAAAGAGAGGAGAGATGGATAGAGAGATGTGTGAGAGAGGGAGGAGATGATTGAGAAGGATACCTGAAATAGGTGATGGCTAGGCAGCTACAAGCTGTCATTGGCAGTGGATATGCAACGGCGCAGAGAGAGAGAAGAATAAGGGGCAATTGCCGATAGCGGTGAACCTAGAGAAGAAATTCGTCACTACTTGGGATTGGGTAGCGGCGCAATAGGGAAGAAGGTAGAGAGAAAATAGAGCTACAGGAAGATGAACATAAGCGCATAGATAGAGAGATGGATGGAGAGGAAATACATGAGAGAGAGAAAGAGGAGATGATTAAGGAGGACACCTGAAATAGGTAGTGGCTGGATAGCTACTCATTGTCACTAGCAGTGGATGTGCAGTGGCACATAGAGAAAGAGGAGATAAGGGGCAATTGTCACTAGAAGTAAATCGAGAGAAGAGATGCATTACTGCTTGTTGAAGGCTTAACTACTTGGGATTGGGCAGTGGTGCAATAGTAAAGAAGCTAGAGAGAAAATAGCGATAGAGGGGACAATCATGGGTGCATAGAGAAAGTGAACATGAGAAAGGGAGAGAGAATTTTAAGGCACAACAATAGGTCTAGGTTTGGAAAACATATTTAGGGGAGAAAGGGAGATGATTTGAGAGAGACATGCGAGATAAAAATTGAGTGTAAGAGAGCTCGGTTAAGAAAGGAGATAAAGAGGAGACATAGAGCAGATTTTGGTGGAGCCTTGGGAGTGATTGAAGGCCTAACTAAGGATAAAAAAATGGAAAGTGTTAGATGGGAAAAAATATTTCTAGACTCATTCTGACTCATTAGATTAGTAATTTTCAGATGATCTGAACCACTTTTTATGTTGAACTAACGTAGCCCGTCGAATGACCCTTTATTTTATCCTCAAATGATCTGAGCCGCTGTATCATGTGAGTCGTTGTATCATGTGAGCTGTTGCTCAACACTGGGATTGGCTACATATATTTTTTCGGGCACCACTTTTCCATGTATCATGTGATATCCAAGGATGAAAATTCTATGTTAAGATAAAAAAAAACAACTCCATAAAAAATGAAATGCTCTACAAGTATGTATTTATTCTTTACTATAAAGCAAATCTTGGTCAACTAACTTGTATTTATTCTTTACTATAAAGCAAATCTTGGTCAACTAACTAAAGACTAGTTACCTCTGGTGGTGCGGAGGAAAGCATGTAGAAGCAATGATAGTACCTCTTAGGATCGAACACTTGACAAACACGAGACCTTTTCGATTGGTAAATTCTGATAACAGCTCCTGAACTCTTTCCTCTCTAATCAAATTCAATCTCCACAAGCTTACCGAAATGACAGCAACATACATAACATGAAAAGGTAGAAGGAAACAATTCAACCAGACAGTATTGGAGAAACTTTGCGACATATACAGAAGTTACACCGTAAATGCAAAATGTTCCCACCTGGAGTTGTTGTTTCGGACTGTATGTGCTTTACCAAATGCTTCTAGAATCGGATTTGACTGCAAAACAAAATGAAAACAAGGCCAAAACACATATTGTACACAATTAAAGAGCTAAATTATGTGGTGAAAGATCATAAAATCTGGCCTCAGAATGAATCAGTCCCCCTGGACAGGCTGAAATGCAAGGCTGACCTCCAGGACTTGCTGCTTGACAGTTCTACCGTCAGATGCAGCTCTACCTCCCAAGTAAGCAAGATACCGCATGAGCAATGTTGTGCTTTCCGTTTCACCTGCTCCACTCTCGCCACTAACCAAAATTGACTAACTAATTCCCTAATTGATCATAACTCTGCATCCACAGAAGCAACCTTATTCATCGTAATGCAAAAGGAAGACAATGAAATTATAAACTCATGATCGTGACAACATATACCAATATGCTGCATCCGCAAAAGTAAAAGGGTCTGGCTGGGGGCTCAGATAACCAAGGCTGCCCCTTTGTACTGCGCCATCATATGCTTATCGTATAAATGAGGCAATTTTCTGAAAGGATTTACAACCATAAATATATTTCTTGTGCAAGTTTGGAAACAATATCGAGTTTATTAGCTTCAACACGTTTTATTTAAATAGGAAAAATGTTGAAACAGATGCTTCCAAAATCAAATGAAGTGCGAGAAATTATGCAGAATTCTTGGCTTATGCAAATAAGCCAGCTTTGTCCTATCATCCACTCCACTTGTGGTGCTTCACCATCTTTTGGATAAATACAAAAAGTGTTAACAACAACCTGTAACAGAAATTTAACAAAAGAAAGAAAGGACCAAATTCAATGAATCTTCCATCTCTGCATATTTGTTTCTTAATCAGCAAAAATACCTACAATAATTTGATGGAAATGATTTGACAAAAAGTTGTTGGATGAATTTCCACTGGTCAAAATTTCCTACAAAGCATAAAATAACAGAAAAAAAGAATTACAAGTTGATATTTAGCATTTCAATAGCATCAACCATTTGAAGCAGATTCACCTATTTATCTTGAAACTCTCAAATCCATATATATCCAACACCCCAATTAGTATTTTGAGTCTGGGTCTTGACCAATTGAATTTTGGATCTTATCCACAAGCCTACAACATGGATATATTAGTACAAAGGCATCACCAAAAACTACATCTAGATATTCCAAAAAATTTGGGGGTACAAAACTTAAAATAGGAACAAAATTACTCCAATGACTAGTAGTCAATAATACACCACTCGTCAAAGCATGAAAATGAAGATTACCGGTCAAACAAATATGAGTACACAATTTGCCAAAGCATCTCTACTGACAGCTACAACTTTTGGATCAAGCCATTTGTAAAGGTTTCATCATGAGCTACAATTACACGTTTGTTAGAGGGAATCCTCTAAAGCCTTTATGCCACACCTGAACAATACCAAACAATTCAAAGGTTGCATTTAATTGAAGTTGTATATTGTTCTCCCGTAGTGAAAATTAAGTCAAGATATTTGAAAATTCATTTACTTGCTTGTGCCAATGAAATTGATTATTTACACAAACAGCTCCACTATAGTTCAAAGATGAAACCAAGATTTTTCATTTTGGGCACATAAGAGTCGATTGTCTTTTCCTTCACAAATTTGATATTTCCAAGATGGAGAATCGCAGCCACAACTCGAAAAAACACATCCAAAGGAAAATCAACAAGGAATTAAAGGATAGATTTTAAAGTGGAAGAATCATATTTCTTTCCCATATTAACCAACTCCAAACAAAAACCTGTTCTTCGGTACTAATTCCAACGACATCCATCGCCCCTCCTTGTAGCAATGTACTATTTAAAATCATCAATGCCATCTAACTCGTAACAATTTAATTGATTCAAATAATGAAACGTTCTTGGATTTCCCAGTTTGTACTTTTGAAGATCCTGGCAGCATGGAAAAATAATATAAGATTTGTGTGAAATTGAAATGATATCCCAACGCAATGATCAAAATTGAACTTCAATTCCCACTTCCACACATGTAAGCCTACCACACCTTTGGAACCAAACCAACAAATTGAACTTGATTGATGGAGTAATTACATTACTGCAAGGAACTTAATTTTAGAGGAATCTATGGCGTTTTCTTTAGAAATTGAACATAAAATAACCACTATTAAACTGACTAATAAACAAAAATGTATAAAAAATCTACGAAATAAACTAAATTTACAATAAACTCCTCTAAAATTAAACAGTGTCTCAACTTAACTATAACCTAGACCCATATTGCACAAACTATTAGCAATTATTGATCAACTGATTTCACCAAACATATCCAAAAAAAAATGTGAAACATTCTAGCTAACAGTATGGCCAAACAAAGATGAGCAATATAGTATAACGACGTATTATAAACATAGTTTTGACGTATATAAAGATATCTCAAATATTCCAAACCTGATTCAATCAAAAAACATAGACAATAAAACATGCCGCTCACTGTGGTCCCCACTTAGTCCCAAAGCACGAAGGTAAAAGGCCTCCTCTCAATTGTGGGGTCATGATCACAGTCATACCCTTCTATAAAAAAAGGGAGAACCCATATGATGTCAAATAAGCTTCAAAATTCATGAATTCTCTACTTTCCAAAAACTACATCTCTCTTGCTAAAATTTCTTGAAATGCCTTGTACAACTATGTAATTTTTTCAATAACATAAGAAAAATCACATGTCAATATGTTCAATGCAATACTCACAGCTATCCAAAGGTTCACATAATGAAACAAACTATGCTTTTTTTCCTAGTTTTCTTAACCTAGAATCCAAGCTATAGAGAAATGCACTTATTGAAACAGACTCGTATATGTAGAGTAAAGCAGTTCAAGAGATACCTGGGCAATTTGATCAATACCTCGGTGTTTCAACTAGCAATGTTTCTTTGAGTGACGACTGGAAGACTCAAAAAATCCCCTCATAACTCATCCTCAACTCCTATTTTACTCCAATAAATGGCTACAAGTGGTAGAAAACCACCAATGGTAGCAGCAAGTAGTTCCAGAATTACCACAACCTACACACTGATAAACAAATTAAATTAAATACTCAAAAGATGTACCCATATCATAACCCATTTTAGTTATGCGCCGCCACCATATCATAGAATGTGGAAAAAGTGTAAGATCTTAACTGGTCATGGTCCAAAATGTTGGGAAGCAACAAAAAGCCACTGCGAAACAATCCACAATAAAAGCATACTATGTTACATATTGAAGGTCGGATCCAATATAATAGATGCAGTAGCACTATGTTAACACTATAAAATCAGAATGTAACATTATATAAAAGAAGTAGGTAGCACTATGTTAACATTGTATAAAAGCAGTTGCAGTAGCACTATGGATTTTGTTACACATTAAAGGTAGGTATTATATCAAGCCCAACAGTCCATCAAATACATTAATGCTTGATTTCACAAATATTAAAACAATCAACAAAGAGAATATAATATAGAGATTGAGTTCGCAGTAGCACCTGAAAAAGGTACACGAGGACAAAGGACCACAAAGCTGCACATAAACAATTAGCATTGGTGCAATGAAGGCAAGAATCACATATAAATGTATGTTAGAAAAGGATATCCATGTTAAAGAAGCAAAGATATCCATGGTGCATAGATGAAGTCAACAATAAAAACAAAATAATAAAATCAATTTAAAGCATACATGAAGAACTTAGTTTCGATGACCATAATGAAGTCAACAATACTGGATTTCGCAAACACAACTTAGACCCGAGTCAATTCTAAATCCAAAAATAATTAAATCAGATAAACCAATCTTAAGATCAGCTAACATAATTATCCACTTGGTGCATTTTAGCAAGCAAAAGAGATTAAAAAGCATAAAAAATAGCCCACTGTCCATAAGCAAAGGGCTGAAGGAACTTTTTGAAACAAAAAAAAAAATAGTTTGACAATTTGTCGTATAGATAGTACACAGAAGTTGGGAGACACAGGAAAGGGGCTGTCGAGTGAGGCTATGATTGTGGAGAAAAAGTGAGAAAAGGAGATGATTGAGGGAGAAGAGATACGTGACAAAGAAAAAGAAGATGCGTGAGAGAGAGAGGAGACGATTGAGAAAGATTCCTGAAATAGGCAGAGGTTGGGCAGTTGTTGGCTGTCGTTGCAATGAATGTGCAACAGCACAGAGAGAGAAGGGATAAGGGGTGATTGTCGCTAGCAGTGAACAGAAAGAAGATATGCGTCACTGCTAGGGATTGGGCAGCGGCACAATAGAGAAGAAGGTAGAGAGAAAATAGAGTTAGGGGAAGATGATTATAAGCGCATAGAAAAAGAGATGGACAAAGAGGAGATGCGTGAGAGAGGAGATAATTGAAAAGAATACCTGAAATAGGTAGTGGTTGGGCAGCTGCAGGCTATTGTTGGCAGTGGATATGAAGCAGCACAGAGAGAAGAATAATGAGCGGTTGTCGTTGGCGGTTAACCAAGAGAAAAGGTGTGTCAGTACAGGGGATCGGGCAGCGATGCAATAGAGAAAAAGGTAGAGAGAAAATAGAGGTAGAGGGAGATGAACATGAGCACATAGACAGAGATGGACAGAGAGGAGATGATTGAGAAGGATACCCGAAATAGACAGTGGCTGGGCAGCTGCTGGCTGTCGTTGGCAGCAAATGTGCAGCGGCACAGAGAGAGGGGAGATAAGGGGGAGTTGTCACTGGCGGTGAACCACGAGAAGAGATGTGTCACTGCTTCTTGTTGAAGGCTTAACTATGGGGGATTGGGTAGTGGCGCAACAAGGAAGAAGGTAGAGAGAAAATAGAGATAGGGGGAGATGATCATGAGCGAATGAAGAAAGTGGACGTGAAAGAGGGAGAGAGAATTTCAGGGCACAACCATAGGTCTTAGTTTGGAAAGCATATTTGGGAGAGAGAGGAAGATGATTTGAGAAAGGCATGTGAGATAGAAATTGAGTATAAGAAAGTCGACTAAGAAAAGAGATAAAGGGGAGACAGAGAGCAGATTTTGGTGCGAACCTTGGGGAGTGATTGAAGGCTTGACCAAGGGTAACAAAATGGAAAGTTTTAGGTGGGAAAAAATATTTCTAGACTCATTATGGCCCATTGGATTAGTAATTTTGAGATCATCTGAACCACGTTTTATGTTGGCGTAATGTAGCACGTCGAATGACCCTTTATTTTATCTTCAAACGATCTGAGCCACTTTTTGTCTTTTGATTCAAAAACTACTCTACTTTATTATATAAATTAGTGGTAACAGAAAGCATTTACTGCTCAACACTGGGGTTGGATACATATATTTTTTTGGGCACCACTTTGCTATGTATCATGTGATATCCAGGGATGAAAATTCTATGTTACGATAAAAAAACAACTCCACAAAAAATGAAATGCTCTACAAGCATGTATTTATTCTTTACTATAAAGCAAATCTAGGTCAGCTAAATAGAGACTAATTACCTCGGTTGGCGCGGAGCAAAGCATGTAGAAGCAATGATAGTACCTCTTAGGATCGGACACTTGACAAAGACGAGACCTTTTCTGCTGGTAAGTTCTGATAGCAGCTCGTGAACTCCTTCCTCTCCAGTCAAATTCAATCTCCACAAGCTTACCGAAATGACAGCAACATACATAACATGAAGAGATAGAAGAAAACAATTAAACCAGAAAGTATTAGAGAAACTGCGACATATACAGAAGTTACACCGTAAATGCAAAATGTTCCAACCTGGATTTGTTGTTTTTGACTGAATTTGCATTACCCAATGCTTCTAGAACCGATTTGACTGCAAAACAAATGAAAACACGGCCAAAACACATATGGTATTCAATTAAAGAACTAAATTACGTGGTGAAAGATCTAAAATCTGGCCTCAGAATGAATCAGTCCTTCGTCTAAGCTTGTTGAACAGACTGAAATGCAATGCTTATCTCCAGGGATTTATGCAGCTCTGCCTCCCACCTAAGCAAGATACTTCTTGAGCAATTTTGTGCTTTCTGTTTTACCTGATCCACTCTCGCCACTAACCAAAATTGACAGAATGATTCCCTAATTTGAGTGAAGATGCCTGGTATCCATATATGTGTTCCCTTTCAAGCTCAATTCATATCAGCTTAATGAAGATTCAACAACTTTTAGTCTTAGAAGCTCTCTTGGGATTATGTGAGGAGATTATAGAACTAGGCATGACCCCTAAGAGTATCAATATGTGATGCCTATTTGCCTCTTCCTTTTCTTTTCACTGCTTATTCCCTTTTTTCCTAATTTCCGCACTACATCATCCTGCAACCGGACCTTCGTAGTGACTCTTCAAAACGTTAGAAATCCTACCTTGACAAGCCTCATCTCTGGAACAGAGCACTAATCAATCTTTAATTAGCCTAACTTCAATATGCACTAATCCCTTTTTAACACCCAACATGCCAACATAGTCGCTCTCTATAAAGTACAGTACCAGAACCCCTATTAATTTCTTGAACCAACCACCTCAAAAAACCTAGCCAATATCAATCCTTCATTCCACATACTAAGTTCCTTGATCTACAAAATTTACTTAATCTAAGCACAGTATACATCTAAGATTGGGAGACTCTAGCACCAGTTTTTGGAGTATTCTGCTATATCATTTCATGTAGCAGGGCTTGTATAAGTGTGTTTCATCACACGTTCTACATCAGCTGTCCATGACTTAAAAACTCCATCCCAAGGTCAGTACTTTCCCTGTCGACATTCTGAAAAACCATATTGAAAAGAAAAGTTATAAGTACTTTCCTCAAAGAAAGGACTTATACTAGATCCCACAAAATTTTTAAGTCCAAATAAGGCTACAAACGTCTTTTTAGGACCACCCCCATCATAGCATTCTAAGCCACAAATGAGACTGAACAAAGCTGAAAGTGGACAAAGAATCAAACTGTAGTTCACCTGCTAGCCATAGAATTGCTATTTTTCATTAGGAAGAACAAAGAAAATGCTACGCTATAAAAACCAATGAAAGCAGAGGACAGTGAATAATCACAATTTGACATTCTTACCAGGAATAACAGCATCAATAATTCCCCATGACCACCTGTAATACCAACTGATATAGAATGTGAATCTACAAAGACTACCAATTTTATCCCCTTGAATATTGAATATTACCAAGACTCCACACGCAACATACATAGGATTAATATATTAGATCAATATCAGTAGTAAGGGAAAGCATTTGCTGCTCAACATTGGGGTCGGCTACATATATTTTTTTGGGCATCACTTTCCCATGTATCATGTGATAACTAAGAATGGAAATTTTATGTTAAGATAAAATACAACTATATAAAAAATGTAATGCTCTACAAGCATATATTTAGCCTTGTTTATGAAGTCTTGGTCAAGCAAATAAAGACTTGTTACCTCGGGTGGTGCAGCACAAAGCATGTAGAAGCAGTGATAGTTTCATTCAGGATCGGACACTTGACAAATACGAGATTTTTTCAGCACGTAAGCTCTGATAGCAGCTCCTGAAATCCTTCCTCTCTGGTCAAATTGAATCTCCACAAGCTTACCGAAATGACTGCACACATACTCCACACGAAGGGATAGAAGGAAACAATTCAACCAGAAAGTATTAGAGAAACTTTGCACAACATACAGAAGTTACACTGTAAATGCAAAATCTTCCCACCTGAAGTTGTTGTTTCTGACTGTCTTCGCCTTACCGGATGCTTCTAGAACAGGATTTGACTGCAAAACATATGAAACACAGCCAAAACACATATTATACCCAATTAAGGAACTAAATTATGTGGTGAAAGAGTTCAAACCTGGCCTCAGCATGATGCAGTCCTGCATCTAAGCTGGTTGGATGGACTGAAATGCAAGGCTTACCTCCGGGACTTGCTGCTTGACAATGTAAGCAAGATACCACATAAGCAATTTTGTGCTTTCTGTTGTAACTACTCCACTCTCCACTAACCAAAATTGACTGACTGATTCTCCAATTGATCATAACTCTGCATCCACATAATTGGCCTTAATCATTGTAATGCAAAGTGAAGGCAACCAAATTATGAACTCATGATCATGACAACGTACCTATATGCTGCATCTGCAACAGCAAAAGGAAGGGGGCTCAGTTCACCGAAGGCTGCCCCTTTGTACTGCGTCATCATATGGCTATCATATAAATGAGGCAATTTTTTGAAAGGCTTCATAGTAAGTATTATATTTCCTGTTTAAGTCTGGAAGCACTATCAAGTTGATTAGCTTCAAAACATTTGAATTAAATAAGAAAATGTTGAAACAGATGATTCCAACATCAAATGAAGTGTGGGAAATACTTGCATATATTTTATTGATATTACATCTCGATTTTAAATTATGCAGAAGTCCTGGCTCATTCAAATAAGCCAGCTTTGTCATTTCAGCCGCTACACATGGTGGTAATTCATCATCTTTTGGATAAATCCAAGAAGTTTTAACAACAACCCGTAACTTAAATTTAACAAAAGAAAGAAATGACCAAAGTCAAAGAATCATCAATATCTGCATATTTGTTTCTGAACCTCTACTAATTTGAGGGAAATGATTTAACAAAAAGTTGTTGGACGAATTTCCACATGTCAAAATTTCATACAAACATAAAATAACCACAAAAATGAATTACAAGTTGATATTCGGCATTTCAAGAATAACAACCAATTGAAGCAGATATACCATATACGCTTTAAATATCAATTTCAAGTAGTGATGTAGAAAACTCACAAGAACCTTAATGTCTTCACCATTAGCCTCCACAACTTCGCAATCTACCCAAGCTACATCAGGATCCCTCACCCACGCAAGAGATCCAACGCCTAAGCTGTGACCGAAACAACCTATAACACTTTTTCATATATTTCAGACAGTTAATATAAGAGGAAGCAAGTTAATAAGCCCAGAACCGAGTCCATTGGGGCACTCCAAAAAACAAGAAAACCAGAGCCAATTGAACAATTGAATAACAACTATTATCATTCACGTTCATACCTAGACACACACAGCGTTTTAATGACTATAAAACTTTCAGTGAGGTTATTATTCTATGGGAAACATTCCATAAGATCATCATTCTATAAGGTCTTGAAACTTGGAAATCTTCACACAAACTTCTGAACAGAGAGAGACTGGGATCATATCAAAACAGCAAAAGTATTTCATGAAAAGTAATTCAGCACCTTTACTTCTAAGGATTGGTTTAATCAGAACAACAGATTCCAACAAGATGTCAATGGCAAGCCATCAAGCTATTACCCAGCTTGATCCCATTAAATTGAAGTTGGTGGAAATGGTGGGTTGTGTACAGGTCTAGCCTTTGCCATTAGTTGTGCAGAATGCTCGCCCTCTTATTCAAATTTCCAACTTGACAGTTGTCGGTGTGTGATTTTACCATCACACCATGCACTGGCTATTTGCAACAAAAACAATGGAAAACAAATCTTTCTGGGTTTCTGCTACTACCATGGAGGTCCTAAAATACTGTGCAAAGGCTGAAGAATGCTGAGGAAGGAGCTGTAAATTTGTTGCTGAAACTTAGCTTTTTCCAAGCCGGCCTTTCTATCTCTAAAATCCCCAAAAACTTAAGCCAGACAAATAATTCAGTTTCTTGAGTGTCCCACTTCCATGCAATATTCATGAAAATATTCTATTCCTTAGGTGACATATCAAAAGGATCAAAAATCAAAATGCATTCAATATATTGAAGATCTAAACATTAACCATCTTGGAGAGCCTCTAAGAACAGCAAAGAGTGAACCCTAAATGTTACCATACTGGCTAGTGCAACAAAAGACTAAGTGTCTTAAAATGTGACAGTGATTAAAACTGCTAATATTGCATACAATAGATAAAGGAAATCCTGAAACATATATGAACAATGCCAAAAGAATATGAAGCCCCCACAACCAGGGTTTTGACTTGGGCAACATACTTGTGATGCAACAACCTGAAGAACTCGCAGAAAATCCGTAAGCGCACACACACACACGCACGTCAAAAAGTATCACTTTGAAATCTACATTCCAAGACTTGATAAATTATATGCTAATTGGACATGGTTGTTCAAAGCCAATATTTGAACTCAAGATTCGATAAAGATTCAAGAAACAGCAGCAAACAGAGACAGGCACTATGGAAACGAAAGTGGATTCCGTTAATATCCACCAAATAGAACAAATCCTGATGAAACTAAGATAGGTCAACTAAATAGAGACTTGTTACCTCGGGTGGTGCGGAGCAAAGCACGTAGAAGCAATGATAGAACCTCTTAGGATCGGACACTTGACAAACACGAGACCTTTTTGGCTGGTAAGTTCTAATAGCAGCTCCAGAACTCCTTCCTCTCTGGTCAAATTCAATCTCCACAAGCTTACGAAATGACTGCAACGTACATAACATGAAGAGATAGAAGAAAAAAATTCAAACAGACAGTATTAGAGAAATTTTGCGACATATACAGAAGTTAAACTGTAAATGCAAAATGTTCCCACCTGGAGGGGTTGTTTTTGACTGAATTTGCATTAACGAATGCTTCTAGAACAGTATTGACTGCAAAACAAATGAAAATGTGGCCAAAACACATATTGTATTCAATTAAAAAACTAAATTATGTGGTGAAAGATCTAAAATCTGGTCTCAGAATGAATCAGTCCTTCTTCTAAGCTTGTTGAACAGACTGAAATGTAATGCTTACCTCCAGGACTTATGCAGCTCTGCCTCCCACCTAAGCAAGATACTGCATGAGCAATTTTGTGCTTTCTGTTTTACCTGATCCACTCTCGCCACTAACCAAAATTGACCGAATAATTCCCTAATTTGAGTGAAGATACCTGGTATCCATTATATGTTGCCTTTCAAGCTCAATTCATATCAGCTGAATGAAGATTCAACAACTTTTAGTCTTAGAAGCTCTCTTGGGATTATCCGAGGAGATTATAGAACTAGGCATGATCCCTAAGAGTACCGATATGTGATGCCTATCTGCCTCTACCTTTTCTTTTCGCTTCTTATTCCCCTTTTTCCTAATTTCTGCACTTCATCATCCTGCAACCGGACCTTGGTAGTGACTCTTCAAAACGTTAGAAATCCTACCTTGACAAGCCTCATCTCTGGAACAGAGCACTTATCAATCTTTAATTAGCCTAACTTCAATATGCACTAATCCCTTTTTAACACCCAACATGCCAACATAGCCACTCTCTATAAAGTATAGTACCAAAACCCCTATTAATTTCTTGAACCAACCACCTCAAAAAACCTTGCCAATATCAATCCTTCATGCCACATACTAAGTTCCTTGATCAACAAAATTTACTTAATCTAAGCACAGTATACATCTAAGATTGGGAGACTCCAGCACCAGTTTTTGGAGTATTCTGCTATATCATTTCATGTAGCAGGGCTTGTATAAGTGTGTTTCATCACACGTTCTACATCAGCTGTCCATGACTTAAAAACTCCATCCCAAGGTCAGTACTTTCCCTGTCGACATTCTGAAAAACCATATTGAAAAGAAAAGTTATAGGTACTTTCCTCAAAGAAAGGACTTATGCTAGACCCACAAAATTTTTAAGTCCAAATAAGGCTACAAACGTCTTTTTAGGACCCCCATCATAGCATTCTAAGCCACAAATGAGACTGAACAAAGCTGAAAGTGGACAAAGAATCAAACTGTAGTTCACCTGCTAGCCATAGAATTGCTATTTTTCATTAGGAAGAACAAAGAAAATGCTACGCTATAAAAACCAATGAAAGCAGAGGACAGTGAATAATCACAATTTGACATTCTTACCGAGGAATAACAGCATTAATAATCCCCATGACCACCTGTAATACCAACTGATATAGAATGTGAATCTACAAAGACTACCAATTTTATCCCCTGAATATTGAATATTACCAAGACTCCACATGCTACATACATAGGATTATATTTAGATCAATATCAGTAGTAGGGAAAGCATTTGCTGCTCAACATTGGGGTCG